>PVJS01000432.1:0-131367 GCA_004027185.1 Glis glis | reverse complement strand
TATATATATATATATATATATTATACATATATATACATATAATTTATATATATAATATATATAAACACATATGATGTCTCTGATACCTCCAAGAGATTTAACTTTTCTTGTCCTCAGTTAAAACTTGAAAACTGTTAAAGTTTCATTTTCTAACTTTTTCTGAATGCTATGTTTTGATTAGTTCTTGGCTGGATAAATCACCTACATTTTCCTTGGCTTTTTAAGACTTTGTTGTCTTTGACAAGTGAGATGTTGTTTATAAATGAGATTTATGGATTTTTGAAAGGAGAAATGGGCTATGGTATTGAGCAAAAGCCATAGAGAGGTGACCTTGCTTCTCCCTGTCAGTCCTAGTTTATAGAGACTCCCGTAGCCACATTGCAATTTTCAAAATATGTTTTTGACTCTGCAATTCTGAAATTACTTTTTACAGATGAGAAGGAATTAGAAATATTTCAGGAGTTCATAATAGGTTAGTTGTATCTTTGCTGTACAAAACCAGATTCCCAGCTGGAAGGCTTTCTTGGAAAATTGCCAAACTTGTTTTCCTTGTCTCTTCTTGTCTTATATTCTGACTCTAAAGGAAAGTCACATAAGCCTCATTTCACTCCATGTTGCACCTCCATTGATGACCAGCTCTTTCTTAAGGAAAAAGGAAGCCTGGGTGAACCCCAGAGGTGCAGAGCTTAACTTTACAAAAACAAACCTGTCTACAGGTTTTTAATGCTGGTCACAGCACATATGGCTTAAGGGCATTCGATAGCCTAAAGGGGATTTCTGGTTAATTGCTGGTGTCTAACAAACTGACCTGTGAAAAGACATCAGGGATGAGGGAGGAGGGAGAGCAGACCTTCCCATCATTACAGGATATCATCCATTAATAGCTTTGCTTTCGCTGCTCATGTGTGTTCGCAGTTCATCCCTCCATATTTTTTAATTTTAATTTCTTAACTATTGTAATTGTACACATTTATAGGGTACAGTGTGATAATTCGATACATATATAAAATGTGCAATGATCAAATTAGGGGTACTTATCATTTCCATCTTCTTAAACATTTTAAAAATGTTTGATTAACATATAATAATTGCAAACATTAATGGGGTACAGTGTGATATTTCAATACATATAATTGATACATATGATCAAATCAAGGTAATCTATCTCATCATCAGTTTGTTTGGGGCCTGTGAGCCCCTCTTTCATTATTCATAAAATGTGTAATGGGTTATTGTGCACTATAGTTGCCCCACAGTACTGTAGAACACTAAAACATATCCGTGTGTGTGTGTGTGTGTGTGTGTGTGTGTGTGTGTGTGTGCACATGCTATTGGGGGTCAAATCCAGGGACATTCTACCACTGAGCTGCACCCAGCACTTTTATTTTTTTTTTAAACAGGATACTGCTAAATTGCTGAGGCTGTTCTCGAACTTGTGATTCTTTTGTCTCAGTCTCCTAAGTAGTGAGATTACAGGCACGTGCTACCACACCTGCCTTAGAACTTATTCCTTCCATCTAACAGACTTTGGATACCTACTTTCTAGCCTCCCACTGTTTCCCCTCCCCCACTTCCTAGCCTCTAGTAATCATAGTTATACATATATCAGCCAGCACTAAACCTTTAAAAATTTAATAATAGGATTTCAAATCTATGAAGCAGAAACTGATAGTATTTTAAGGAGAAATAGATATTTCTATAATTATAGAAATTGACAATTTTTACTGTTACCAGGCTATAATTATAATGAGAGATTTAAACGTCACTTCTACAATAATTGATACAAAATTTAAACAGAAAATCAGTGAGGATTAGGAAACTATATAATGCTATCAACCTAATTGATATTTATAGCATACTTGACTTAATAATATCCAAATACATATTCTTATCAAGAGCACATGGAGCACTTAGAAAGATAAATCAATTTCTGAGCCAAAAGCAGGTTCTAATAAATTTAAAGAGATTCAAATCATGCAGAGTATACTTTCTGTCTGCAATATAAATGGGAAATACACACACGCACACACACACACACACACACACATATATCTATATATCTTTCTCTCTATATATATATGAATACTTAACTATTAGGAAACAGTAAAAAACTTAACTCATGAGTCAAAGAAGAAATCAAAGAGAACATTATATAGTATTTAGAACTTAGTGAAAATAAAACACATTTCATTATATAGAAAATTCAAAGGTCTCCATCAAAAAATTGCTAGAATTAATATGTAATTTATACAAAACTGTGGGATACAAAATCAACATGCAAAAATCAGTTGTGTTCCTATGTACTAACAACAAGCTATCTGAAAAAGAAATCAAGAAAAGAATCCCATTTGAAAGAGCTACAAAAATTAAATTCTTAGGAATAAATTTAATTAAGAGGTGAAAAATCTCCATGCTGAAAATTATAAAACCTTGACAAAAATAATTTCAAAAGATGAAAGTAAATAGAAAGATATCCCATATCTCATATTCATGGATGAGACGAGTTAATAGTGTTAAAAGATCTATATTATCCTAAGCAATAAACAGATTCAATGCCATCCCTATCAAAATTCCAATGATGTTCTTCACAGAAATAGAAAAAAGGAAGCCTAAAATTAATATGGTGCCACAAAAACCCTCCAAACCCAAAGCAAGCTGATGCAAAAAGTAACAAAGCAGATTTCAAAATACAATACAACACTACAGTCATCATAAAAGCATGGTACTGTCATCAAAACAGACATATATAGAGAACAGTGAAGCAGAAGAGAGGGCCCCAAAATAAATCAACACATTTATGGTCAGTTAATTTTTGAAAAATATTCTAAGAATGGATAAAGAACAGTCTCTTTAATAAGTAGTGTTGAGACAACTGGATAGTCAAATGCAGAAGAAATTCCCACACTGAATTAAAAATTAACCCCAAATAAATAAAAGACTTAAATGTGAGCCCTGAAACTGTAAAACTACTAGAAGTAAACATAGAGGCAAAGTTTCATTACACTGGTTTGGGCAGTGACTTTTGGGATACAGTTCTAAATGCATAGGGAACAAAAACAATAGTTGATAAATGGGTTTACATCAATCTAAAAAACCTCCAAACAGCAAAGGAAACACTGCAGTGCAGAGTGAAGAGGCAACCTAAAGACTGAGAGAAAGTATTTGCAAGCCCTACATCAAATAAGAGCTATTGTCCATAATATATAAGGGACTCAAACAACTCAACAGTAAAAAAAAAAAAACCTAATTAAAAAAAAGAAGTGGGGGCAAAGGATTTGAGTAGACATTTCTTAAAAGAAGACGTATAAATGGCCAACAGTTATATGTAAAAATGTTCAACATCACCAATTCTCAGAGAAATGCAAATTAATTAAAAACCACAATAAGACCTCACCTCTCACCTGTTAGAACAGCTACTAACAAAAAGGCAAAAACTAAGCCAGGTGTGGTGGAGCACATCTTTAATCCCAGTACTTGGGAAGCTGAGCAGAAGGATAGCATGCTCAAGGTCAAAGGATAGCATGCTCAAGGTTAACGAATAGCAACTCAGAAAGACCCTGTCTCATCATTTTATAAAGGTGGGGCTGGAGTATAGCTAGAATGTCCCTGGGTTCAATCCCTATCAACACCACCGCCAAAAAAGAAAGTAACAAATACTTATAAGGATATGAAGAAAAAGGAAACATGTGATATTTTGGTGGGAATGAAAATTAATACAGCCTCTATTGAGGTTCCTCAAAAAACTAAAAACAGACTACCTTGTGAACCAGCAATCCCACTTCTGGAATATAGACAAAGGTTTTGAAGTCAGTATATTGAAGAGATACTCCAATTCCTGTGTTTATTGCAGCATTATTTACAATAGCCAATTCTGGAATCAACCTAAATGTCCACCAGTGGATGACTGGATCAAAAGTATATAATTTTTATGTATATGATGTATATGTGTATATATACACACATGCATACAGAATGGAATACTATTAAGCTTTTAAAAAGAAAGAAAGTCTGCAATTGGAAACAACATGAATGAACCTGGAGGACATTATGCTAAGTGATATAAGTGAAACTGTTCAATAGTCTCTCTGTAAACCAGTCAAAAAAGGACAAATTCCAGAGTATGTAACTTGTAATGTGGAATCTAAAACATTTGAACTCATAGAGGTACATGGTAGAACAGCAGTTACTAGAGCCTATTTTTAGGGGTAAGGGAGGGAAACGGTGACCAAAGGGTACAAAATTTCATTAGATAAGAGGAGTAAGTTTTTTGAGAACTAGTGCACAGCATGGTGACTATGTTTAACAATAATGTATTTTACATTTAAAAATCATTAAAAGGGCAAATATATGTTCTCAAGATAAAAGTAATAAATATTTTAAGTGATGGGTATAATTTGGTTGATTTAATTATTGTGTTGTGTGCATACAACATAGTTTTGCACCCCACATACGAATACAATTATAATTTGTCAACTTCCACAAATTAAAAAATAAAGCCCTGTTGAATCTTAATGACTAAATAAACCCATGTTAATTACTGTAGAAACAGCAATGAACAAATTTTTCTGACTGTGAAATCCCAATCTTGCTAAATGGCAGGTATACAAATAACTAACGTAATGCATCTGTAGTAGTTAGCTATGTAAACTTTTAAAAGAGACTGAAGAATGGTTGAAGGCTCATGAAGCCTGGATAAAGATTCACTGTGATGACAGCATTTAACTTGAATCTTGAAGAGGGAGCCTGTTGAAAGGCAAAGTAAATCATATTAGCAAAGGAACTAGAATAATATTAAATTGCATGAAAATGATAATTGTTCAACAGTTGCTTTGGAAACCTATGGTCATGTTCCAATAGGATTATTATTTATCCACTTCATAGTCTATCTTAAAGAATCTGGCTTGTCCACTTTTTTTTTTTTTTTTGTATTGTTGGAAAACATTTTTCTAAGCTAAGGGTAAACTCCCAGGCTTTTATCTCATTCATTTTTTAATTTCCAATAATGATTAGAATTGAAGTGAGATTTTATATTTTCACCTATTGTTTGCCCCATTTCTGCCTGTAGCCCCAATATCTTTGGATAATTGTATAAATTAAATCTTCATGTGTTTTGAGCAAACTCTAAGATTTAAAGTTGAAAATGATCAACCACAAATGGTTCCCTTAAGAATTACATAATAACTTACATATTAGTTATACAATGTCTTTTAAAAAGAAGGAAATAGAATTATGAGTTAAGAACAATATTAGAATATTTACTTGAGTTATTTATTCTTAAATTTTTTCTTCCAAAAAAACTTGCATACAAAAATATAAAATATTTTATGTAATATTATCATGTTCAGAACCAGGGTTGATAAATTTTCTGATTATTTTGAAAAGATATGAAGTGTAAATTTCATATTCTTTATATCAAGTATGACTTTCATATTTTCTTCAAGATTATCACCATAACACATGTATTCATATTCTATTTATATAACATATGTATTCATATTCTATTTACAAGAAACTTCCATTCTTAGAATATATCCCACTCTACCTTTAAAGTCTAAAAATAATTGAAACAAACTGATATCAAGTAATATACACTTCTTAAATTACAAAAAAAATTAAGCAAGCAGTATAATTTATAGCTCTAAATGAAACTTATAATAATCTGAGTTTCATGCAAATTAACCAAAATTATTATCAATATTTGTGGAACTGGGAATAATTTGCAACAAAGTAGAAAAGGTAGGGTTGTAATTGTACCCGTTTTCCATAGTTGGTAGATGATAGCAATTTATAATTTAAAACTCTTAACTACTAAAATACAAAAAACATATTAAGATTCAATAGAAATCATGATATAGGATACATGCAACTTACATCTTATGTAAAATTATTCTAGTTGCATGTATTTCTGGATTGAAATACTTCCATACATATTTCAAATGTAAACTTTTGAAGAAATTTTTACAACTTATTATACTAATAGTAGATGAAAATTTAATTGAACTACATTTAATATTCAATGGTTTATTTAAATTTATTTTTTAAATCTAATTTTATTAAGTTTTTTTCCATGTTGATGAGTATTTCTCATTCAAACTATTTCCTCTTTCCTTCTACTGTGAAAATTAAAATTGTTAGGAGTATAATCTCATCAACCATTTGAATATACTCCATTTTTATTTTGGAACAGGGCCTCACTATGTTGGTGAGGCTGACCATGAACTTGCGATCCCCCTGTCTCAAACTCCTAAGTACTGGGATTACAATTGTGCACCATTGTGCCTGGCTTGCATAGTGAATTTTAAGTCCATAGTTGAAAAACTTTTAAGTCTATTCTTGGGTGTTTATGAAAAATAATTTAGTTTCTGGAGAATAAAGATGGCAGAATAAAGGAAGATAGCATGTTTCAGTTGCTTTGAGACTAGGAACTCAACCAGGGGGAAGACTGCTTGTTGGCAAGAGAAGAAAAGCAGTAAAAACTCAACAGAAGAAAGATAATCAAAATGTGATGGAATTGGATGCAGCACAGAGAGCAGAAGACTGAAAAGAGCTCCATACATCTCATCTGGTGAGCAGTGAGCAGAGGCAGGTGTCATCTTGGTGAGACCACACTGGGGCTGGTGGCTGTGGGGACCTGGGAGCTCTCAGAGACCAACTCCAGCAAAGGAGAAGACTTGAGACCACACTGGGGCTGGTGGCTGTGGGGACCTGATGGCTCTCAGAGACCAACTCCAGCAAAGGAGAAGACTTGAGACCACACTGGGGCTGGTGGCTGTGGGGACCTGGCGGCTCTCAGAGACAAACTCCAGCAAAGGAGAAGACTTTTGTTGACCCAGTGATTGCAGAAAAGCACCATCAGAAGCAATCACATCCTTCTCTCCATGCTTGAATACCTCAAGACGATGACTCCCCAGACCTCCCAGCCAACACACCTAGAAAACAAAGAAATGACAGAACCTTCCTGCAGGGACCTCAGTGGCTACAAACTGCCTCATCAAGACCATTTTGAATCTATAGACGAACCAACCAAATCACACAGTGAACTTGTGAGGTTGCAGCTGAACTCTTCCCTTTTGGGAAGGCCCTGAGTGGCACTTGTCAAGACTGTGAGTTTACAAACTGTGCCAGCAGGAGAATGGCTACAGGAACTTGCTTGGCAACAAACAAACCCACTGGGTCTGCAATTCTGCAAATCATCCCTGCAGAAGTGGGGGTGAGAACTACAGTAGGACACAATGGAATCGTGAATTAGCAAAGATTCCATACAGATACTTGGGTAGGAAGGACCTAGGTTCAACAGTTTGCTGGGACCTAGAGTTGGCAATTTGCCCCACCCCTGCAGGAGCTCCAGCAATAAACACAGGACTTCCAGCAGTGGTGTCTGTGGGGGTAAAATAACTTAGCCAATCATGCTACAGGCTCAGAAGGCTATAAACTTCTGCCTGGCTGTGCCACAAGCACCAAGGCCAGAGGCCAACTAACTCTCATGTGATCTCGGCTGCCCAGAGTAGCAGCGGTGTCCCTGGGGATAAGTAAATGAGCTACCCAAGCCCCAAGCTCAGAGTGGTCCAATCTCTCCCTGCCAGAGCTTGGATCCTGAAAGCAGGGAGGATAGGGACCAGCAGGGATCAACATGATCACAGCTATGGTCTGGGAATGCAACACTCTTTCCATCAGAAGAGTTTGTACATGGCAAGCATGCATGCCAGTGACCAACAGTCCTCAACGTGATCACAATCAGCAGATCAGCAGTGATATCCTGGGACATTAGAGCTCAGACAGCCAGGCCACAAAATTGTAACATAATTTCTAGCCCTGCTGAGCTTATTCCTAGTGACTACAGCACTCTGCAGGATATCATGGGTTTGCAACCAGCAGAGCAACAGTGGGCATTTAATCCCAACCAGCAGGCCACAGGCTCTGAACACAACATCATAGTCTCTGGCACTGCTGAGTGTGGGCGTGGAGAACACAGTGGCCTGCAGACTATCAGAGACTCCTGTTTGTCTGCACTCATTTAAAATTTTATCTTATTAAAGAGTTTATGGGGACAAGCTCAAAAGTCTGAATATATGAGACATATTCATTGAGGCAAATATATACCCCAGCAAAGGCCTTATTTTAAAAGGATAACAAATAGACATAGGACTCTCATACAAAGAGGAAGAGGATTCCAAGACAACAGAAATACAAACCTGATAATTCTGAAAACATTAGAATGAAGACCAATGAGGAAACAATAAACTTGCACAACTCAACAACAAGAGAGATCAAAAGTACTGAGATGCAGAAAATACCAGAAGGAGAATTCAGAATTTTGATTTTCAATATGATCAAAAGCCTCAGAAATAAAATCAGAAAAAGTGTACAGGAAATTAAAGAATATATGAATTAGAGAAATTTAAGTCCTAAGTAAGAACCAAAAAGAGACCTTGAGCAAAATGAAGGAGACAATAAATGAATTAAAGACCTAAATAGAAACCACTTCTGGCAGAATAGATCACATGAAAAACAGAGTCTCACTCTTGGAAGGCAGCTCATTCAAAACTGACCACACAGTCAACAATATAGAGAAGACACTATGACAATATGACCAGAACATCCAAGAAATATGAGATAATATGAAACAATCTAACTTATGGATAATAGGGATTTAAGAAGGTCTAGAAGCACAAACCAAAGGCAATGGAAACCTCAACACCCATTCATGCTAAAAACATTACAGGAAATCAGAATAAAAGTAACTTAACTCAACATCATTGAGGCAATGTACAATAAACCCATAGCCAACATCATTTTGAATGGGGAAAAACTATGAGAACTCCCTTTCAAATCAGTAACAAGATATGGATGCCCACTATCACCACTCCTATTTAATATAGTACTTGAGACTCTTTCCAGAGCAATAAAGCAAAAGGAGGATATCAAAGGAATTCAAATAGGAAAAGAAGAACTGAAATTACCTCTATTCACAGATGGCATGATCCTATATTTAGAAGACCCAAAAAACTCACCCAAAAGACTTCTAGAGCTGATTAATAAATCCAGCAAAGTAACAAGATGCAAAGTCAATCTAAAAAAATCAGTAGCTTTTCTATATACCAATGATGAATCCATTGAAAAGGAAGTCCAGGAAACAGTTCTATTCACGATAACCTCAAAAACAATAGAATACATAGGAATAAATCAAAGGAAGTAAAAGACCTCTACAATGAAAACTATAAAACACTACAGAAAGAAATTGAAGAAGATCTTAGAAGATAGAAAGATCTCCCATGCATTTGGATAGCCAGAATAAATATTATCAAAATGGCCATTCTACCAAAAATGATCTACAAAGTCAATGAAATCCTTATCAAAACACTAATGTCATTCTTAAAAGACCTAGAAAAATTAGTCCAAAATTTCATATGGAGAATAACCAAAGCAATTATCAGCAATAAGAACCATGTAGGAGGCATCACAATTCCAGACTTCAAATTATACTACTGAGCTATAGTAACAAAAATTGCATTGTGTTGACAGACACAGAATAGAAGATACAGAAACAAATCCACACACTTATAGCCAATTGATTTTCGACAAAGGTGCCAAATATCTATGTTGGAGAAGACAGTCTTTTCAATAAATGGTGTTGGGAAAACTGGTTATCCATTTGTAGAAAAATGAAATTAATCCCTACCTCTCAACTTATAAAAGAGACAACTTGAGGTGGATCAAAGACTTAAAAATTACACCAGAAACTATGAAATTACTGGAAGAGGGCATAGGCCCCACACTCCAACGTATAGGCACAGGTGGAAACTTCCTCAATAAAACCCCCAAAACTCAGGAAACTAAAATAGGAATTAATAAGTGTGATAGAAATAAACTAAAAAGTTTCTGCTCATCAAAGGAAACTATCAAGAGTCTAAAGAGAGACCCTACAGAATGGTACAAGATCTTTGCCAGCTATTCCTCTGAAATGGGCAACTGAACTATATAGACAATTCACAAAAGAAGAAATACAAATGGCCAATAGATGAATAACTATTTTAACATAATTACCAATATGGAAGATTCAAATCAAAACTATGCTGAGATTCCATCGAACCCCAATGAGAATGGCAATCATCAAGAAGTCAAAAACAATAAATGCTGAAGAGGATGTGGGGAAAATAGGAACTCTTCTATACTGTTGGTGGGATTGTAAACTAGTACAGCTACTATGGAGATCAGTGTGGACATTCCCCAGAAAATTGGAAATGGATCCACCATATGATCCAGCTATAACCACTCTTGGGTATCTTTCCAAAGGGATTGAATCAGAATATTATAGTAATATATGCATATCCATGTTTATAGCAGCACAATTCACAAAAGCCAAATTAAGGTGTCCATCAGCAGATGAATGGATTACAAAATTACGGATATACACACAATGGAATTCTACTCTGTAATAAAGAAGAACAAAATTTGAAGGGAAATGGATGGACCTGGAGAACATTATGTTAAGTGAGATTAGCTGGTCACAGAAGGTTGAGGGACATATGTTTACTCTCATATGTGAAAGGTAGGGAGTAATCAGGATACCCAGGAATTTCAGATAATGGAGGAGAAACCCCAGTGGAGTGAGGGGGATGGTCTAGGGGAAGGTGGGGAAGAGGAGAGGAAGAATCAATGATAGAATTGCTTCCACTGACATTATGTACATATGTGAGAATACCAATGCTGATCTCAGTATCCTGTATGGGGAAGGGGGGGAGTGAGGAGAGAGCTGGGGGAAAGCCCACCATATGCTGCATGCATGTATGCCAATATCACTATGAACTACATTATGATTTGAGACTATAATGCACCAATAAATGTGTTAAAAATTTTTAAAAAGAAAGATAATTTAAGATATATGTTCTCGAGTGTGAAGCTCACAGGCTAAAATTAATATTTCCTACTATGTATTATACCTTGGTTCCATGGGGGGATTCATTTCTGCAATCCGCACAAATACCCAAACCTTTAGATACTTGAGGCCCTTTTATAAACTGGAATTGAATTTGTGTATAACCTACACACATCTTCTGTATACTTAAAATGCTCTCCAGATTACTTATAATACCTAATAAAATGTAAGTTTTATGTATATACTTGTTCAATTTTATTGCTTAGGAAATAATGAATAGTATGAGTCAGTACATACCCAGTACAGATGTAATCTTTTTCTATATGTTTGCCATCTGTAATGGGCAGAATCCATGAATATAGAATCCATGGATATGGAGGATCAACAAGTAGTCTCTCCCTGAGGACATTTTAAATTTGTTTGTGCAAACAAGACTTATTGAACAATAACTTGTAAGCTTGCTTATAACCGTTCTATTGAATTGTGGCTACAAATAAAGGAATAATTTAAAGTGAATTGGCCAACTTGTGACCTTAAAAAGAGAATCTAATAGATAGGAGTTGGAAAAATCTAATAAAATGGTCTTAACTTCCTCTAATGAATTTAAAATTTGCTCCTTAGAATACTCTGATTCTAGTATTCACATACCTTCAGGCTCCTAGGACTTAGGTTAGATAAAAAGTTATAATGCTTTGTTACAAAAAGTGATCTTCCTTTTCCTCCCTGGGCACAGTTGAAATAGATTGATGTTAACAAAAACAAAACCTCAAAAATAAAAATCAAATATTAAAAAATACCAAGGAAAAATAGAAGAATACACATGCAAATGTAAAAGAATGTGAAATTATTCCTGACTAGTTGCTTCTAAAGAGAAGGTGTTTCTGATGGCCTGTCTTAGCCATCTTCTCTTCATATTTTATATACTGTTCAGACAACCCCACCCCCACATTTAGCTTCTACAATACAATATGTATATAAAAATGATATCCAAATCAAAATGGCTCTCCCAATTTCCATGCCCTAGAATGATTCATATTTGTAACTACTAGTTTGAGAAAAAAATGAATCCCAGAAACTCAATATATTTTCAATTGAGTTTAAAATTTCCTTTCCTAATTGATCAAGTGTACTTTATTTTGGCCAGTGTCACCATTCTCCAGACATATTCTATAAACCAAAGTATTGGGAAGTCCTCTTAGACTTCCTCAGTCCTTCATTGTTCTCCCTTGCCATGCACATTCAATCTTTACACATTATTCTCAGCTTCAACCTGCCTCCTACACATATCAAACTTAGCTCATACCTCCTCGTCAAGACAATGTTTTATATCATATGATATAAAACAGAAATGTTTTATATCATATGATATAAAACAGAAATGTTTTATATCATGGTCCTTAGAAATCTCATTAAAATACTGTAATGTCTCTTGAACTGGACTTTTAACTTCTAAATTTATCTCCCATAATACTATCTTTCCCTGCTGCTGGGGTGATTGTTTTTCCCTAAACAAAAAATGGCATTTCCAATTTCTTAAACTATTAATTGGTTCTCAATATAATACAGAGAAAAGGGGACCCCCTATAGAGTGCATACAGAGATTGTCTTGATTTTGTGTTTTCTGAATTTCCTAGTCTCATTTTTACCTTTCCTCCAAATTCATGTGTTGCTTCAGAATTATGATTGCTGTTTATTCCATGTAACTGCGTCTCTGGAGTATGTCCATGTGCTGCTACTCAGCCTGAAATTCCCTTTACTGCCCTTCTCCATCGTTATCAACCTACCTCTTATTCATCCTTTATGAATCAACTCAAAACATTTTTAGCATCAGATTCATGCAATAAGGTCAGCACTTCTTCGTTTCATTAGTACCTTGAACAGACATTATTAAGACACCCATCATATGACAAGATATATGATCTTTAATCTTTCTTTGGCTGCTATATAGAGAACAGATTAGAAAAAGACAGGGATAGATGTAGAAAGTACACTCCAGAGGCTATTGAACTAAGTAGTTCGAGAGAAAGACAATGTTACTTTAGACTTTGCTGTTGGCAACAGAAGAATGAAGGTATCCAAGAAATATTTAGTAGGTAAAGCTAACATGATATTGTCATATATTGGTTATGGGAAATGAAAGTGCATACATTGTTAGGGATGACACCCACATTGCTGGCATGAATAACCTAATAGGTAGGGTATAAATCACGGAAATGATTACCACAAAAATTTGAATATTATCTAGCTTGATATATTGAGTATTAGGTGAATATAAACTGTTGAAAGCCTTAAATCAGGTTTTTAAGTAGGCAAAAATTTTCCCTTGGGAGTGCTAATAACATAAGCAAAAAAAATCACTATCTTTAATCATATACTACTTTTTTTTCTAGACATTGTAAATGCTGCACACATACTAATTATGATTACTTTTTTTTTTTGTAGAACTGGGGATTGAACCCAGTGGCATTCTACCTCTGAGCTACACCCCCAGCCCTAATTTTTATTCTTTATTTTGAAACAGGGTCTCACTAAGTTGCAGAGGGCCTCACTAAGTAGCTGAAGCTGGCTGAAACCTGCACTCCAGCTGTTTCAGTTTCCCAAGTACAGGGATTACAAACGTGCACCACCATGCCTGGCTACAATTACTTTTTAAACAAGCATCTAATTCTCATTCTCTGAAACTGATATTTACATGTTCTATTTAAATATTTCCTAAATATTTGTTTTGGATTTATAAAGATAAAGCTATCTTTTCTAAAAATCTGTTATAATAAATTATACATAAATTTAGTCATCACAAATCTGTACCATAAGATAGCAAATAATCCCCTGTAAAATAATCTTCTAATAAGATATTTCAATTGATAACATTTCTGAAAAATCCTGAAACTGAATTAACATATTGTCCTAATTAAAGATAAAGGAAGAACTAAATTGGTTGCCTTTTTTTTTTTTTTTTTAGTTTACATTATGACACAGCTTGTATTAGTGTTTAGTCCAAAGCAGAGCATACCCGAGAAAGACAAGGGCAGCTCCAGCGATCCAGGAGCTGCCCCAGCACAGTCTTGGCCTTGGCATTGCTGTAAGCTACCCTGGCCCTGTCTCTGGGCCCTGATGTCCACATGTTAAACATGAACAGTTTCACACACCATCATTATTAGATGACTAGGATGAATCCAAACAAAAACAAGACTACTCCAAAATTATTTCTGAGCTAACCAAAACATTAACATTGTCCAGGATACAAAAGTGATGAAATATTCCGTTGTTTTGACTAATGTAAGTAAATGTTACTTCCTTACCATTTAAACTTAAAAACTGTCTAGTGTTTCCTCCTCCTTATTATGTATTAAAATATTCAAGAATCATCCCTTCTTCCAATCCAGAGAAAAGTTACACTTCCTTAGACTTTCCAAATCACCTAACACAATCTGAATACTATAGTTAAATCCATTCTAACACTCTTGAGGAGCCCTGTGGTTCCCCATGATAATGCATTCTCTCTCACTGCAGTAAGTAGTAACCCCAGTATCTTCTATCACACCTGTGTTCCTGGTGGTCATTGGCTGATGCACATCGACACGGATACATTTAATATTAAGTAAAGGCAAAAGAGTTGTGTTAGATGAGAAAAAATGTAATTAACATTAAATACATTTCACTAAAAAGAAAAAAATAATTATTAAGCAACTTTTAGTTCATGAAAGAACTGACATTGGTTAGTTACTGACATACTTTCTAGAACAGATGTGAAAATACAAAGGAAGTTGCCTGGCTCATCATCTCAGACCCACTTGTCATCACATTGTTATGTGATTTTCAAATTTCTTTTCATATAATGTCCATATCCAGTGCATGTCTAATAAGTAATAGATCTAGCATTAAAATTATGACTAGAAATCCATAGTTTTCTCAAACCAAAAAATTTGCATGTAATCTTAAAGCATTAGCTGGGCTTAATGGCACAGGCCTATAATATTAGTATTTAGGAGGCTGAGACAGGAGGATAACAGATTAGTTGTTGAGATGCCAGCTTTGGCAATTTAGCAAGACTCTGTTTCAAGACAAACAAATAGGGCTGGGAATATAGTTCAGAGATAGATCATCCCTGAGTTCAATCCCCAGTAACTCCCCCTCACACTCTCTATATAAATATTCTTAGTTGAATAAATTTGTAAATATATATATATATGTATATATACGTATATATCTATATTCTCTTTGAGTAAATTTGAAAAGATTATTTTTAAAAACTCAATTATAAAAATATTTAAGTTAATGTTTAATTTATATTATAATAATATTATTATTACACATTGTAAAAATATGGACATTGAAATATCACATTGTACCTCATAAATATGTACAATTATGTGTCAATTAATATATATTATTAATGTAATTTCTACCACAGTCTGTGTTATATTTACCAGAAAATACTTTCAAGAATGATTGCTAAACATCCTTCCTATACATTATAGTTTTAAGATAAATGAAGCAGAATTAAATTTATAGAACTAGTCCTTGAGCCAAGTTAGGAACATAGGTTGGCTATTAGTCAAAAAACATTTATTTATCATTTATTTTGTTAGTTTTTATACAGAAGTATTTAAATAACTTTTTATGAAATTGCCCAAAGAGTATTAATTTTATTATATTTTAACCATAATGCTAAATACATTTGTATCTATCATCTTCCCACATCAATAATGGTTGGTTATAAATAAACATTAGTTTTTCTTCCTACTTCATTGAGAGCCTCCCTCACTGAAATGAGATATATTAGTAAATTTTGACCTTGGAAAGGTTCCCACATATAGAGGAGGTTCACAAACTTCATCACATAAATGCATCAATATGTTAGCCATAGATAATGAAGACGAGAAAAGAATAAACAAACTTGCTTTGCTTAGAAGTCTTTGATAGCTACTAAGGGTAGGTAGTCAGGATGATAAAATATCAACAGGAAAGGATATATTTGTGCAATTTCTCTTACGTATGAATTTTTGTCAAAAATATTTAAAGTAAAAATATTCTTTCATGATTGCTCTTTGAAAGCTTGGTTTAATGATAGTTTAGTATGTTTTGTATTTACTAACAGTTTGAAAACACTGTTTTATTCCACTCCCAATCATTTTTGTGAACTATAATAATTATGGTAGCTGAAATTTTATGCTTTGATTAAAGCCCATGCCAGTGAGAAAATACTGGTATTTGTAAAGACATATTTTTAATTATAATTTGTTGCTCCCTGTCTTACTGCTCCATGTATTAAACAAGATATGTCACACCAAAACAAATAATTTGGCTAAAATATTTCATTAACTTAAAGTAAAGCTAACATCAGACAAATTATAACCTTACATATGTATGTGCTTATTAAGCATCTTCCCAACATACCAAATGTGACACAGGTCTTTTTTTTCTAAATTATATTGCAAGAAATGCCTGGTCTGTGTAATGCAAATAGGTATTCTCTATGGTTAAATATTTAGGAAATATTTCATTTTTATTCTCACCTTCAGTATTCTACATTCACATTTACTTGTTAAGGGTTCTGAGAATTTCTGGGAGAAACCTGTTCTATCCTAGGTTTTCAAAATTATTTTAGGCCATACAATTTTTTTCTTTCAAAAAAATCTGTTGGGTATGTTGATAGGTACTGGTATTTTGTGGACCATAACCTGGAAAATAATGGCATAGATGACTAGCAGTACACTGAATATAACTTGAAGTATAGAGGTTGTACTGCTTACCTAATTTGGGGTACTGAAAAGTATATTGGAAAATGGTAACATTAGAAGCTGTGGGAAGTCAGGTGTGTTGACACAGGCTTGTAATCACAGTACTTGGGAGGCTGAGACAGGAGGATCGCAGGTTCGTGGCCAGCCTCAGCAACTTAGTGAGGCCCTCTACAACTTAGTGAGATCCTGTTTAAAAATAAAAAAATAAAATGGGGCTAGGGATGTAGCTCAGAGATACAATGCCCTTGGGTTCAATCCCCAGTATCACAAAAAGAAAAAGAAAGAGAGAGAGAGAGAGAGAAAGAGGAAAACAACCAGCATCATTCATTATTCGTGGACATCTAAATGTCACAAACCTATTTTGTAGGCAGATTCTGTAGTACCATCAAAATTTCAAACATATAATAACCTTTGGCCCAACAACTCCTGTTCTATAAATTTATTGCAGTTTTCTTGTAACAACTTGAGGTTGTAATGCCTATTGATATGCCTATTGTAATGCCTATTGTAATGCCTATTGAGGTTGTAATGCCTATTGATAGGGAACTATATAAATTGTGGTATATTTCTTAATATGTACATATGATAGAATAAAAAGGGGGCTTTGACAAGGTTTTCAAGATATATTAAATAAAAACATCATGAGTTGCAAAAAGGTGTGTAGAGTATGTTGACGTTGGCAAAAGTAGGAGAACAAATACTGCCTTCTATATGCACAATCTCTGCAAGGATTAATAGCAAATTAATAGGACTGAGGTTCATGGAATTACGAACGGAAGACCAGAATATATCTTTCTATTGTTTGAAAATGGAAATGCATTAAAATGGAAAAAACAATTGCAAGCAGTTCTCTCGTGTAGCATTTGTGTTACTAAAAATCACTGTGCCACAAAAATCATGATAATATACAAGGTTTGTGAGAAAAAAATGAGTTAGGGCATAATGCTCAAATGGTGCCATGGTTTTGCACACGTTCAATGGTTAAGAAATGCATAAATACTTCAATAAATATGGCACTTTACCATGAAAATGACCTAAAAATGTGGTTTTGAAAGTATATGTCAAAGGATGCAGCTCAGCTGGCCATGGTGGCACACACTTGTGATCCCAGTACTTTGGAGGCTGAGACAGGAGGATCGCAGGTTCAAGGACAGCCTCAGCAAGTAGTGAGACTCTCATCAACCTAGTGAGTCCCTGTTTCAAAATAAAAATAAAATAGGGCTGGGGGTGTAGCTTGGAGGTAGAATTCCTCTGAGTTCAATCCCCAGCACCAAAAAAAATAGAGTTGCAGCTCATGAGTTATTGTGTGGTGGAATAAGACTATGATCCAAAATCTGATAGAAAAGGTCCTATGATACACCCCATGAACTGAGGTAGCGGGGCAGATGTTTGCAAGTATGTATTTTTGAGTACTTCTACTCAGGTTACTAGGCTCAGCAGTGTACAGAGATTTCTGTTTATACTTGTCTGTGGTTCAGGGATTCCTTTATAAACAAACACAAAATTCCATTATACTAACATCTCATTGAACTAAATTCAAGTTTTCAAAACAAGTGTCTTACAGAACTACTAATTTTGCCATTCTTATTTTTCACATATTAAACATTAAATCTTGTTATTTCTTTTGCTGATTCTCAAAGTTTATTGAGGCTAACATTAAGCTTTTACACATATACTGATTACACCTAGCTTTTACTTTTCTCTCTAGATACTAGTGTACATAATGGTTATCTACACAATATCGATTCGGCCCAGAGAGTAGGAGATGAAATTGTATTTTTAAACAATAAGGTATTGCTGAAGTTCATTACCAAAATAGTGTATCAAATACTTTATACATGAAAATTTGAGGCTTGCTTTCTTAAAATAATTGCTGCTAGAATTGCATTAACTACATCATACAGTGTGTAGGGATGGTGTGTGGGTTAGAGATGGCCATCATTATCCATACAGACATAATCCACACTCTTCGCCTATAAATTCTGGGGCTGAATAGTTTTCCAAAGTTAACATCAAAATAAAATCTACTTTATCAATTTCACAATACTTTTTAAATTCGAAACTACTATTTGTATAAGTGAAATTAAAATGTATAATCTTGTAAAGCAAAAAATCGTACTCATAGTTATATCTGACTGCAATTTACAATTTGTTTTTTTGCTTCCAGACATATGTGTTTGTATAGGTATATATTTGGAAGAAAGAGAAAATGGTGGGAGAAAGAGAAAGAAGGAAAGGGAGGGAGGGAGGGAAAGAGAGAGAGAGAGAGAGAGAGAGAGAGGGAGAGAGGGAGAGAGAGAGGAAAGAGAGAAAGAGATTGTGATTTGTGTTCTGAACATTGAAATCTTCTCCACATTTTTAAACTTTGAACATGATTGTTAATTAGTTATAAATGTATGGTGATTTTTAATACAATCCCAGATCTGCAAATACTTAGGTTGCTCACACATTGGTGACTAGTGGTTTATTTTTCACCATATACAAACAATGCATGATTTTCATAGCCATGTCAAATACCTATCTCCAATTATACCATTTGGATAACATATTAAGAGTATAATTACTAGGCCAAAAAATTTGACCTTTTTATTATCTTGTCTAGCTGATTTCTATTGAAATTATAGGTGCTCTTTTGTTTCTTTTAGTTAAGCTGTGAACTGAATAACTAATAAAGATTCCTAAGAAAATAGATACATATGAAATAAAAAGTAAAATATACACTCACTAAAGAAATTGTGAATAGCCCATCATCATTTTTTCTAGAAATATCCAAGTTTTCTGTGATATTAAATTGACCTAATACGCAGTTTTCATAATATTCTCAAAATACATATTGTTGTCACTTAGCCCAAATCCTTTCTATTCCCTTTAATCACTATACTAGAAAAAGAGGGTAGTATCTCATTAAGTAGTTAAAACTTGTTGTATCCCTCTTTTGTATTTTTAATTCAATTTCAATTAATAGAAGGTGCTGAAAAAAACCAAGCATACATAGGCATACACATTCATCATACAGACTTATTTTGTCACATCTGCTAGATATGCTTTAAGATTGTTTTCTAGCTTGCCAAGATAGGAAGTCATTTCAGGATAATATACATGTGTTTATTATATTTTTATTTTTCTAATACCCATTATACCTCATAGTGGATGCATATTTAGTGTTAGAAAATAATTTTTTTTTTTTGCGGTACCGGGGATTGAACCCAGGGGCATTCTACCTCCGCGCTACACCCCTGGCCCTATTTTTTATACTTTATTTTGAAAACGGGTCTCACAAGGTTGTGGAGGGCCTCACTAAGGAGAGAGAGAGAGAAGACAGAGAGAGAGAGAGAGAGAGAGAGAGAGAAACAGGGAGAAAGAGCGAGGGAGCTGAGGCTGGCCGCGAACCCGGATCCTCCGGTCTCCGCCTCCCAATGTACTGGGATTATAAGCATGCGCCACCACGCCCGGCGAAAATAATCATTATAAATAAATTGATTAATCACATTTTATTATTTATATCCACTCCTTCCCCTTAAGGATTTAGAGTTCATTGATTTCATGTTGGTATTTGGTAACCATTATTTAAATTACACCTGCAGTTTGAATACCAGTAGTACCAGATGGCAGACTAGGTCTCGTTCCCTCGGCACAGTGCAGTTGCTGTAAGTTACAAATTATAAGGCCAGTTTCTTATCCTGGTATCAAGACAGAATTCCAAGAGTTTGTAAACTTGGCTAGGAAAAATACAATATTTTATTCAATCATAATGTTAGGCAAAAATAATCTCTGAGTTTTGACACCAAAAGTATCACACATAATTTAGTGTCATTATGTTATGAATATCTAAAAATATTGTTTATGATTACTACTCATAATTATAGAAATCCTTAGTCCCAATGTTTAATCTTTCAGTAATGTTCATATATTAATATATATGTATTAGTGTATATATGTATATTAGTATATATACTCAAATATTAAAATCTTTATAACTATTTTATTACAATTATTTTTGTTTCATTTTATACGTTTTAGGATATAATTTTGAAAAGGAGGCCATAGACTATAAAGTGGCGCACGCTTGTAATCCCAGTACTTGGGAGGCGGAGACCGGAGGATCCGGGTTCGCGGCCAGCCTCATCTCTCTCTCTCTCTCTCTCTCTCTCTCTCTCTACCTAGTGAGGCCCTCCATAACTTCGTGAGACCTGGTTTCAAAATAAAGTATAAAAAATAGGGCCGGGGGGTGTAGCGCGGAGGTAGAACGCCCCTGCGTTCAATCCCCGGTACCGCAAAAAAAAAAAAAAGAAGGCCTGGCTTGTTCTGTTAACTTTCTGTATAATAGCTTGGTGCTTGTTTATTGGGACTGCAGTACTCTCAAATGATATACTGATATATCTGACATATCTCATTTTACTCATTTACTTCTGGAGATACAAAATATGAAGTCAAGGGTGTGAGAAAAACACTTTCTGAAAAAGAAGACATTTGAGTTCCCTTTAATTCATACAATATAGATGGCTTCTATACTTTTCTCTACATCTTTATATCTCACTGGTCTTGCCAAAGCACAGAAGAAGTTCATCTCTATTTTCATAGGTATGCTAAAAGTTACAATCGAGTTTGGATCCCTTATTTACTTTATAATAACAATTTATGGTTATAAAGTAGAATGTAAAGAATGTACTTCTTTTTTTCAATACTAATAAAATGATTACACATAGGGACTTATTAAAGTTGGGAAATGATCTGGCAGGCGCTCACTAGTTCCACTCCCTTGTATACTAGAGAGTGAAATCTAATATCCAGTGGCCATTTCTATTCCCCAGTAACTTCTAAATCTACTCTTAAATTACTCTTAAATTAAGTGATGACAGAAAGAGATTTCTCTGATTTTACAACATGTATATCTTCTCAAATCAATATTCCCTTTCCTCCAGTCATCCTTAAAAAAAAAAGAAACAAATCAATGTTTCTTTCAGCCAGCACTCAAACCACCCATTCTAAATTATTTTTCAGCCCCATGTGCTTCTATAATTTTATATAACAGGTCTTGTACCACACTTCAACTATGCCTATTTTGAATTTACAGCTATTCGCAGATTAGTACTTTGACAGGTATTCTTATTTTCATTTAGAGGGTTTTATTCAAGTATTTTATTGACTTTTTAGTCTACTTATGTCTTTTTTCCCTCACTTGTGAGTGAACAAGGCATTAAAATAAATCTTGTCCTTTAGTCTATTTCCAGTTACTCACCAGGCTCCGTAATCAAGAAATTTTGGATGGAACTTAGATCCTTAATATTCTGAAGTATAGGAGAACTATACTAAAGCTCTTTAAAATCACTAACATTGCAGCTAACTTTTTAGACATTTAAGGATAGAGTGAGTAAAAATAACAAAAATAAATAATAAAAGGCTAAAAATCAGAAGATATGTAAAAGAAGGAAATGATATTAAGAAAAACGCCAGAAGAGAGAAAACGCACAGGGAAGAATAAAAATAAAGACAGAGCAAGTGAAAATGTAGAGACAACTTGAGTGAAGGGTGGTGAGTACAGTTAACACAGTGATTACAATTACACCAAGGGACACTGATTTCTAAAACAAAAGCGAAGTAAACAGAAAAATACTCTAAAGGCCGGAGTTTGACGTTCTGAAATATAGACACTTTCATTTGTGAAAAAAAAGCTCTCTAATAAAATTGAACTTAAGTAACTTGTTATTAGAACTTTGTAGAAACAGTAACTTTCTGAAGTACAAATGTTTGCATGTTGCATTTATTTGTGGAACTCCTCCATCTTGGTAAAAAAATGGATTTTAGCCAGGTGTGATGGCACATGCTTGTAATCTCAGTACTTGGGAGGCTGAGACAGGAGGATTGTAGGTTGGTGGCCAGTCTCAGAAATTTAGTGAGACCTTCCACAACTTAGTGAGATCCTGTTTCCAAATTAGAAAGAAAAAAAATAGGGCTGAAGGTATAGCTCAGAGGTAAAATGTCCCTGGGTTCCATCCCTAGTACCACAAAATTAATTAATTAATAATTAATTAAAAACCAAACAAGTAAAAAATAAATGATTTGTTATTTTGAATACATTTAATGTAGCTATTATTGAGTTTATATCTTTGTAGCATGCTAAACATAAGTACTTTTAAATATGCTACAGAAATATTAGAAATTATCAAGTCTATCTAAATTTGGATCATATTGTTAAAATAATTAGATTTAATGAAAACTCTAAGATCGGATTCTTTTGGTGTTGAACCAGCTAGAAACAAAATATAAATTAAGCAAGTGACAAAGCTCTTAGAGGTTGATTTGAAGGAAACCTTTAGAACTGGCCAGAAACCAGCTAAAAAGCAAGTGAACACACACAGGAGGAAGCCTACCTACCTGCTGAGGATCTTTTGACATCAGGGCCTCAAAACGCCCTGCACAGAACAGGATAGCTCCCCTGGGAAAGGAACATGTGACTTGTGAAGAGGCTCAATGGATGTCCCCAACTGAGCAAAGGAACCCTAAAACTTCCCCTTTACAATACAAAATCCAGGGACATGGTATTGGATTCTGTGTGCCACCAGCAACAAGCCCCTGCTCAGTAGCAGTACTAATTTTACTTCTAGTGTCTCATTTGAAGAACTATGGAGTAGAAAGAAGAAAAACACCTGCATTTTCCTATTATGTTACTAATTAATATATATAAGAGGCAGTTTGGGAACTTTCAAAAACATCAAGTAAATATGGGCTGCTCGTTCCTTTTTTTTACTTACCAGAACAGTTGCAGGTAATTTTGAAAAGAAGACACATTTTACAAAAGCAATTATCCATTTTTATTTTGTTTACATTGCACTGAAAATTTACATCATACTTTTACAAAGTTTTTTCCATAAAAATATACTTCTTTACAAAAGTGTATGCATTAATATAAGAGGAGTAGCCAGTTGCAGAAGAAACATTGTTTAAACAAGATCTTAAATGTATTAACCTTAACATTAGTGAATGAATCGTTGTTATTGCAGTCATGTGAATAAACAAGAATAAATAACTGGTGGCATAAAATTTAAAACCTCATCCTGTCAGTAGAGTACAGTGTTGAGAAAATTGTATGAATTTCCAGAACAATGTATCTCAAAGTGGTTTACGAGAAATTCACTAAATGCAGAAATTCACTAAGTCCAAGCAGCGCTCTCAGATGCAATGGTTTCTCTTAGGCACTCTGTCTCATGATACAAAAAGCTGAGACCGTTCACAGAGTAATCCATATTTGAAAGGGACAACAACAAAGAGTTCACACCGGGCACATAATTTTATTCAATGATGTGAGACATGCTAAAAATGGGAGACAATGACCTTATTAAACAAAAAAGGTTGGCATTGCTGTATGATATAGTTGTAAATGAGCCAACAACAACTTAAAAACACTTATCTTACTCGGACAATGAAAGAAACCTGCTGTATCTGAAACCTGCTTTTTGAGAATAAGAGTATAGAAATTTTAAAATATATGAAAATTTGATAAATCCACAACCTGAGAAAACAAATTCATATTGGTGATTTGAAAGAATGTCCTTTTTATTTCCAATCAATATGTTAAGGAGCTAGACCTCATTGTCAGAAATAGTTGAAAGTGTCAAAAGGGTTAAATTTGAAGGCTCAACTGGAAGGATATGGAGATGTAGTATAAATTAAATGCAGTAGATTATTCATAGACTTTATTTGGTCTTTCTAACACATTGGAAAATTTGGTAAAGGATGGGAATAAGTTTGGTGTCTCAGATAACTGCAAAATAAACATCTTTATAGATAATTTTTTGCCAGTTAAAATGACAAAAGACATTGAAGCAAGGAGTAAAACACCACCCCATTGCTTACTGAATAAAAGTGGTGATTCCATAAGAGGGGGGTTGGGAAGGTAGCACAGTGCCCTTGCCATTTGCAGAAACTATGACAACCAGTCTCAAAAGAATAATAGCAATGTGATAGAAAAAACATAGAGTCAACTCAGTATGGGCAACCTTACCTCTTCTGTGGTGTGAATGATCTCATAAACATTGAAAGGCATGACTCAATCTTCAAGAAGCATGGAAATAAGGAAAATAATGCCTCACTTAACGAGAATGATGAGCCTAGCCAAGAGTGTGGGGTGACATACAGACATGTGGAATGGAGCTCATGACAGTTAAAGAGAAGTCAGTGATCTATTGACTCTTGTAAGTATAGCTCTTATTTTCTACCCTATATCATTTTTTAACCCAGTCCCTCTAATATAGTTTATAAAGCACAGAAATACTGATAGTGGATGCTCCTCCAATATATGCAAATAAGTTTATGTTTTAGAATAATCTCCTTTTTAAAAAAAGCAAATAAACTGTGAGTAAGCACTCTCGGAGTGCAGCCGGATTTCTGTAAAACTCTCCATGGTACACATGAAGAAGAATTATGATCCAGTTTATGAAAAAAACACTCTTCGCTATCATTCCTCAGGAAAAGGTGACCCAGCAAGTCCTGAAAAGTGTGCTTTGTTTAGCAGTGAACTAAATGTGCACTGTTTTGTGTGTCAATTTCCGAGACTCTGAAGCAGGCAAAGCGCTGCCACGTTATACCATTGTGCAAACCGTGTTCAGGTTGGGGTCGAAGCGTACTGCCTTCCCTTCCACCGTCTTGGCGTTGGTGTCATACATGGGGTTTTCGAAGGCTGCTTGGCCATTGTTGTTTTCATGAACTGAGCATCCTGTGTACTGTGTTTTGGGTGCAGTCCTGTTGATGAGAACACTGATTAACTCTGGGTAAACCTTCTTCCAGAAATAGCCAAATAGGGCTCAAGCAATATAGTGAACATGGTTAGTTGATAATGTCCCTTAAAAGTATTAACTGAGAGACCATAAACTCAATAAATGAAACTTGAACAACTTATTTGTCCTTTTAAATCTGGAATGACTTTTATGATTTACATATAACACATACTTATATACAACACTAGTATGAATCATGTAAATATAAATAAATTATATGATACCATTATAAACTTTCTTACAAAATACTAAATTACTATTATGACTCATGTATAATTGAGTTATGATAATATAACTTTTTCTCCTACCAGGTACATCTTGTACTATAACTGTATGAGATCATCACTGTCTCTTTTATTCCAAATAAATTTATGACAAAAACTAGATGCCATATCAACTCCTTTTAACTAGGTAACAATCATGAAGATAAGAATTCATTAATAATTGCCATTCTTAATGTTGAATATCAGCTTTAAGGAAAATACTATCAATATTTAAAAAAGAAAAAGTTCATGCCATGAACACAAATGATCTCAAAATGAATCAAAGTCTTAAATATAAGAGCTAAATATATAAAACTCTTGGGAAAAGATGTATGGATATAGCTCCATGACTTTGGATTTGGCAATGGTTTCTCAGATATGACACAAATAAGAAAAGACATCAAAAGATGCTAAGTCAAAAGAATGAAAATACAACCCATAGAAAAGAAGAAAATATTTTTAAGTCATATATCTGATAAAGGTTTAGTGTCCAGAAAGAACTCTTAAAACTTAACAACAGAGTAAGACAAATGATCAATTAAAAAATGGACAAGTAGTTAAATAGGCATTTCTACAGAGAAGACAAATGGCCAACAAGCACATAGATGCTCAACAATATTAATAATTATGGAAATTAAAATCAAAACCATGATGAAATGTTACTTCACATATACTAGGATGGCTATTAAAAAACAACAAACAAACAAAAAACAGAAAACAAGTGTTGATGAAGATGTTGAGAAAATGAAACCCTCATACATTGCTGGTGAAAAGATAGCATGGTGCAGCTTCCAAATGGAAGACCTCATTAATGGTTCCTCATTAAGTTAAAAATAGGATTACCATATTACCCAGCAATTCCATTTTTTAATATATATCCAAAATAATTAAAACATGTTTACACAAAAATTTATATATAAATATTTATACTAGCACTATTCACAATAATCAAAAAGGCAGACACAACTCAAATGTCCATGTTTAATGATTGGACACATTCAAACAAAACATAATATATTCACACACAATAGAATATTATTCAGCCATATAAAGGAATGAAGTACTGATGCATGAGGTAATAAGGATAAAATTTGAAACCATTCTGCTATATTTAAGAGGCTATTTAAAAACCACCTATTATATGATTCTGTTTATATGGAATATCCAGAATAAGCAAACCAATATAGACAGAGCTGCAGCTGGCTGAGGTTGGAGGTAAGAGGAATGGGGAGTGACTACTTAATGAGTGTAGTTTCCTTTTATGATGATAAAAATGTTCTGGAATTATCCAGCAGTGATGGTTGCAAATGCCACTGTATTAAATACTTTAAAATGCTTTAAATGATAAGTTTATGCTATATGTATTTTACCACACCAAAAAAAGCTGGCTTAGCTTGTTTTATAAATAAATTTGTGATGATTTCTCTTCATCTATAAACTCTGATACTAACCAGATCTGAACAAGTACTAATTTATAAATATTACAGACTGACTCATAATAAAAACATCAGTTTGGGAGAAAATTGCATTTAGATAATAGTAAATGAATTATTTTCCTTGATTAAGAATTGTCCCAAGTAGTGAAAATTGAGGACTAAAGCTTCTCACCAGAATGTTTCACTGGATAGAGTAAATAGGATCGATGAATAATATGGACAGCCATATACTCCATCTATCTCAAATATAACATATTAATTGCATAATCTTTAAAGCAACAGAAGAGGAATGAGATAATTAGAGAATTTTATCATCTGTCTACATGGGTAAAATCAGTTAGTGTTGTCATGTGAACCAAGAGGTCTTGACAAAAGCTTCCTCCTAGTTCTCTAAATAAATCTGGCAGCAGATATCACCTCTTCAATTTAAACTGCAACCTAGATTTTGTATCTCTACAGTCTCATTATGGATAATATAAAAATAACATGTGTAATTAGCTCTATACCAGGAAATTGACAGGCAAAATGAGGAAGGGTTAGGTTGAATGCTTGTGCAATTTAGCAGAGCAATTTTGGTAAGGCATCTGTGGAATCGCCGCTGCGGGCAGGGGAAATAAGCTTTTCAACAACTGTGGTAATAGATGGCATACTGATTTCAACAACATAGAAAAAAGTGGAAATTAGGATTTCGACTAAAGCAGTAGAAATAAGAAGGAAGATTTGTGAAGCATTTTGTAGTTAAAATCAATGTACTTACCTTTGTTTATAAAGATAAAATCCAAATCCTGCAAATATAAGTGCAAAAAAAGGCACAAGAATAGCAATGGCCACAGAACTACTATTGGTACCATGAGGTTGATTTGAAGAATTTGAACCTTCGGACATATTCAGTCCTACAAAATAAAAAAAATACATTACAAACACAAAATCAACTCTATTATAATTGATTTCTATCTTTATAAACCAATTCATCTCTTCCATTCTCAAGATACCTATTTGGAAATATACAGAGTAAATAAAAATAATTCATGAAATTGCTTCAACTCATTTGCACTTATTTTTGCACAATGTGTGTCTATAATGTAAGAAATGTTTTTCCAGGAAAGGATACAGACTAAAACACAAGTATATCCCCAGATCTGATGGATTTATACAACAGGGGGAAGACTTGTGGAGACACTAAATATATGCATCAAATATGAATTAATGCTCAATGTGTTTCAGAAAGCAAAGGAGTAATTCCATCTGGCGTATCGAAGAATGCTTTCTATAGGATAAACAATATGTTTGGCCTTGAAGAACAATTAGGAGTGCCCAAAGAAGGATGCAGCAGCATCATAGGCCTAGAGATGGGAAGAAGAGTGGCATACTGAGGGGATGTGACAAGCACTGACTCTTAGTAGTAGCAATAGGCTAAAATGATAACCCATACCTAGCCACTAAAAGGAAAGAATTATTCTAAAGAGCTCAAACTTACTATTCACCTCACTGAGGGACAACTGAGGGTGTTTAGCATTAAAAGACCCAGTGATGACATAGCAGATTTAGAGGACTGACCATGGACTGGAGGGAGTACAGATGGATTGAGGCAGGTGGATCAAATGTTGCAGCAATGATTTAGATTTATGAAGAAAATGAAGAGCTAGGCATGGTGGCACAAGCCTGTCATACCAGTACTTGAGATAGGAGGATTGCAGGTTCAAGCCAAGCCTCAGCAACTTAGCAAGCCCTCTGCAACTTAGGGAGACCCTGTTTCAGAAAGGTGTAGCTTAGAAGTAGAATACCCCTGGGTTCAATCCCCAGTACAACAACAACAACAACAACAACAACAATAAGATTTCAACCGTGGCATTTGGAATAGCATGGACATATTTGGAGGACATTTCTGAGTGAAATAAACAGAACTTGTTTGCATGGATGAAAGGTAAGAAGACACTGGATTAGAATATTCTACTTAAAATTGATTAAATGGTGATGGTGTCAGTGAGTTAGGAAGTGAGGAAAATCAGGTCTTGTAGATATGCTGGCACAGGGACAGAGGAAGAGGAAATAGCTAACAGTTCTTTTTTATATATATTTTTATTTGGTGCATTGTAATTATACATCATTCTGAGGTATAGAGTGATAGGAACATATATGCACACAACACTTGGAGTGCTTTTCTCTGGGTCCTGCCCCCCTCCCTCCCTCTCTCATACATGTCTTTGAGATTGGAAAAATTAACTTTTCTTTTTCCAGAAAGAAATAGGTTCTATTTTAAACATGTCTTGAGACATTTTAGGGTATATTATATGAAAACTTAATGCATTCTATGACACAACCATGTTACTGTAGCATATTAATGAGTGTTTTACCCTGTTTTTAAAACTAACACAATTTTAAGCAAAACATTATGTAAACTGACATTATTATATTTTGGAAAAACTAACCTTCCTTTTTGATAAACAGTTATATTCAACTAAGCCACAACTTTGTCTAGATTTTTTTAAAAGTACGTTTTTCTATACCTTATTTCTCCAATGACTGTATATTTACAAAAAGTTCAACGTAATGATTTTTTATGATGAATATAAAACAGTAGCTTTTAGAGCTTGAATTTGCTGTTTGCATTTCCATGCTGCAGTGTAAAAATGGGGGATAGTATACCTTTGGAAAAATACACCCCAAACTTAGCTTATAAATCTATTCTAGGAAGACCAGTAAATGTTTATACACATATTAGAAAAATTAGAAATGAGAATGACAAAATCTTGTGTTTCCCACCACAGAAAATTTACTATTTGAAGAGCAGAAAGTCCCCAAAAGGGGCCCATTCCTCAAAGTTATTTTTCTTTTCCAGACCTTATGAGTTTCTCAAAATGCTACTACATTTTCAAAGGAATAAGAAAATTGCAACAATATTCAAACTGAAAAGAAGTAGAATAGTTCTCCTGAGATACAATAAAATAATTTACAGTTTAATATTTTCTTTTTTTATGCTACTTTTTCTTCTTTTTACTTGCTTAAGGGCTAGACAGTTTGTCATATGTATTAGAAATATGATGAAAAACTAAACATTGTACAGAGTTATTACATAAAGAACCAATATTTTAAAGAAAATGATTATTTTTAAAAAAAAGCTATCAATGTATAGTCCTGCAATTCAGAAGTAAAGCTGTGGCATGTGTGCCTAATGTACAGAATCTACCATGTTTTACATGAAAATAAAAGTGAATACATTACCTAGTCTTTGCAGCCCAAATTGCCCATAATCTTTGCCTTGAATAAATCCTTGAAATACATAAGTAGCTCCATCAGGCTCAGCAGAAACCTAAAAATATTTGGAAGTCTGATTAAATACAAATCCTGGCTATAGCTATATTTTCTTAGCTTTAATAAATAATCAATTTTATTATTCTGAAATATGTCTTGTCCAATGTTCCTTTCCTCTATCTTTTCTTCCTATGCAAAACAGCACATTGTGCAAATTTTCCACCATAAAAGCAAAAGTAAAATTCTTAATTTAAAATAATTCTGACATTGAAAAAAGGGGTTTGGTTATTAATCTAATGACATAGGTATATATATCTCTTATAGGCTAAGAAACCTATTAAAGATTAAAATATACTAATTCTGTCCTTTGTAAATTAGATTGCTGTTCCTCATGTACACATTTGTTTCCCCCTCACCACCACCACCTACCTCCAACTTCCATGGGAAGAGTGTACTTCCTCTTTCATTGAGTTGGGTTTGGTCCTGTGACTTGCTTTAGCCATGGAATGTGAATGGGATTGAAAATAGGTCATCTGTAACCCTAGGCTTTAAGAGGCAACTTTTCCATTATACTAAAGAAAAGAAGCCAGTCACAAAAGAATTCAACTCATGAAATTTCAGAACAGGGAATTCTAGAGAGGTAGAAAACATATGAGTGGTTGCTTAGGGCTAGGGTGAGGATTAAGGGTCGGGTAATAGCTAAAGTCTGTGGAGTTTCTTTCTAAAGTGATGAAATTATTCTAAAATCAGCATGCTTATGTTTATATATATTTTTGCATATACTAAAAACCACTGAATTGTATACTTCAAATGGGCAAATTGTAGGCTATGTGAATTGTATGTAAATTGAGCTGTTAAAAGGCATATATTAATGTATCTGAGTTCATTCCAGACCTGCAGAGTTTATTTCAGACCCTCTAGTCCCTCTGAGAGCTTCTGATGTACATTTCAGGTAGCTGATGCCCCTCCAATCTCAGCCCCAGAATGAGGTATGGAGCAGACCTAAACCACAGCCCCAAGGAAGTCTCCCTCAGCTAACCCAGATGCAGGAAAAAGAGCCAAATACTTACTGTTGTTTGATCCCAGGATACTTTATCTAATACTGTAAATGCTGACTACTGTATGTGTCTTACATGTGTATAAAACCCTATATTTTAAAAACCTCTGCATGTATAATTTCAGTTGATCTCATAAGTCAAACAGGAAATATATAAGTATATATAAGTATTTATATATTTATAAATATATAAATATAAATATACTTTAGTGATTCTGATAACCAATTAGTAATATGAATTTATCCTGAAGTTTGAACTAACTAGTGGCAATTAGTTACCTAAATTATAAGTGTTATCATAAAAACTGTAAGAAACTCAATCCCTACCCTAAAATTCAAAGCATACCAAACCTCCCTAGAAAACTGACATTTCACAAGTGATTTATTCCTTTTTAATAGACATTCTACTCTGGGCATGGCTATTTTAAAAATTAAATACTTCTAAAGAAATTATCTCAAACTCTAATATTTTAATGAATTAATTCATTTTGTATCCTTGATGAAATAATACAACTAAGCACTCTTAGTGCATTGAAGGTGTCCATTCCTTCCCAACACTACAAAAAATGGCACAGAATACAGAAACAGTATGGACAATTTTTTCCTCAGGAATCAAACATGTTGAAGCCTATGACTATCTTCTGTCTCATTAAATCCTCCTTGTAAAAGCAGGCTTGGTACTTAAGACTATGGTCTGATCTCTCATGCTCATTCTGCAGTCAAGATTTCTGCCCAGCACATTAATATATGACTTGTTGCTTCCAAGTAGCATTTTAGAACATCCATTCACATAAATGACTGAATAGGACTAAATGAGTGACTAAATGGTGAAGTCATAATAAACTATCTTCCCACAGGAAGTACCTTACATAAATTCCTCTTTACAATTTTAAAATATTCCAAATTTGTGCTACAGTTTAATGGACATATTTAACTTTCTTATGCATTTTGTAAATATGTTCCACATGCCTTAAATATTGCCATATTTTGTCCAGATTTATTCATCATAGTACTGACTGTGGACAAAATATATTTGATGAAATAGTGAAAAACACTATACAGAACACACACACACACACACACACACACACACCAAAAGTAAGCAAATCATATCAGAATCTAACAATCGCAGGCTTGATACTTTACAATATCAAACATTCATATTTACTAAGATGTGTATGTATACATATGCATCTTAAATTTAGAAAATTCTTTTGTCTCTGGACCAACTAAAGATTTGCCATTAAAACAAGCAGCAGACTTTCAAAGAACCATACTTACAAAGCCATCCATGGCCCAATTTTCCTCCTTCATTTTCTTCACAGAAGCATGAGCTGGTACTTTAATAAGATATATATGTAACATTAGCCGAGCTTCCTGGCTTTTATATACACCTGTGAAATGCACGGACATTTTAGTCTATATAACTTTGTAAATAGTTATGCTTCATTTTATGATCTATAATGCTTCAAATACATCATGTAAGGTAAGTGATAGCAAAAGAAATAAAACAAGGCCCAAGTCAAGGATGGCTTCACACATAAAGCCTTCCCACCTTTCTTTCCTTCCTTCCTTCCTTCCTTCCTTCCTTCCTTCCTTCCTTCCTTCCTTCCTTCCTTTTTTCTCTCTCTCTCTCTCTTTCTCTCTCTCTCTCTCTCTTTATTTATTTATTTCTTGTACTGGGAATTGAGCTCAGAGACATTCTACCTCTGAGCCACACCACCAGACTCTTGTTCAATTTTTTATTTAAATTAAATTAATGTTATTTATTTATTTATTTATTTATTTATTGTGGTACTGGGGATTGAACCCAGGGACATTCTACTTCTGAGCTACACCCCCAGCCCTATTTTTAATTCTTTATTTTGAAACAGGGTCTCAATAAGCAGAGGGCCTCACTAAGTAGCTGAGCCTGACCGCAAACCCTCAATCCTTCTGTCTCAGCCTCCCAAGCACTGGGATTACAAGCGTGTGCCACCACGCCCAGCTCAATTTTTTTTATTTTAAAACAGGGTCTTGCTAAGTTGCCCAGGGTGGCATCAAACCTGCCATCCTCCTGTCTAAGCCTCCCAAGTAGTGGGATTATAGGCTTGTGCCATGGGGCTCAGTTTATAATACTTTCTTCAATCCTACAATATGCATTGATCTCTTTCAGCTGAAATCTCAACTTAAATTTTATCTGTGTGGTTTAAATTCCCTATGCTATTTGAATTAAGTACTATTGCTTGTAATAACATAATTCTGTGGTTCTGTTACAAAATGATTTCTTCCCCCAGAATCAAAAATTTAAGGACACAAACCAAAAGTTAAAATTCCTGATATTTATTTTTAATAATGAATTAGATACTAGCACCATGAGAGAATGTCCCAGGTGCTGCTGGAGCCACAAAAATGAATAAAAGTTGTTCCTGTATTTAAAATTCTTCATTAAAATAGGAGGTATATGTAAGGTACATAGCTAAGTAAAGAGAATGTGATAAATAAAAAACCAGAAGAGAGAGGGATCATTTCACACTGGAGCCACCAGAAAATACTTACTAAGAAATATATCATTTGAGCTAGGTCTTGAAAACTAAGTAGGATTTTTAATCCAAGAAACTAAATACAGGTAATAGCATAAATGAGAGAAACAAAAATATGCACATGATTTTTTTTAACAGAGTGAGTGGGAATGAGCTAGAGTGTAAACACGTTTAGAGGAATAGAAAGAAATAAGACAATAAAAAATTTATAATTAACTTATTTAAAATTTGATTTTACTCATTAACTCACCTTACTATTCACCTATTAATAAGGCACCATAAGAATATGCTGGGAATATAAAATAATTATGCACAAATTTTGACCTAAGGTAAATTACAATCAATAAGAAAATATAAAAGTATTCAAAATTAAGATCTCTGAAAAATTGTTGTTATAGTTCTATAGGAATATAGTAAGTGAAAGTTAATTAAATTAATCTAATTTTTCCAGGTTTGTTTTTCTATATTTGTAGGGATTTTTCTTAAAGCTTTTCTACATCATAATAAATACACTTTTATTTTTTTAATAATTTTTACAGAAAATAAAGACAAGATCATTAACATTTAAAGGATAAACACATCATTCATTGCAACTTATATGTATTTCTCTTTTACTTTTTTTTTTTTTTTTGCGGTACCGGGGATTGAACCCAGGGGCATTCTACCTCTGCGCTACATCCCCGGCCCTATTTTTTATACTTTATTTTGAAACCGGGTCTCATGAAGTTGCGGAGGGCCTCACTAAGTAGAGAGAGAGAGAGAGAGAGAAAGAGAGAGAGAGAGAGAGAGAGAGAGAGAGAGAGAGGGCTGAGGCTGGCCACAAACCCGGATCCTCCGGTCTCCGCCTCCCAAAGTACTGGGATTACAAGCGTGAGCCACCATGCCCGGCCTGTATTTCTCTTTTATATAAGGCTTCTTTCAATTTATTTCATGTAATTGTGTATATTTTTAAAAATATAATGCATATTAAATTCTAGTACTCTTAATTGAGTAAGTTTAATACAGAATCATTCAATAATACAAAATGATGTGCAGTATTTCTTCTAAATTGTAAAAATCAAAGAATATAATTTTATTTCTTATTTTGTTTATACTACAAATTAATAATAATACAGGATAACTATGTAGCCAATAAATTATATGTATTTGAAATGTATACTATGTAGCCAATAAATTATATATATTTGAAATATATTTGAAATTGAATTCATGTTTCAAATTCATGTTTCAAATGAAATGTCACTATTCCAGTTTTTAAAATGAGTTCTAGTCTAGCACATACAGCTTATCATAGCTACATAAAAATATTCTTGCAGAAACTTCACTTCAAAGTTACAGTTTTATTTTTATATAGTAAAATTCATTCATCAATCCATGAATCAGAAAGCGTTGTTTCCGAATAAATTATGAATGTCATAAAAAACAGATATACTACATATTTCACAGTATAAAAATCATGAACAAAAACAATGAAATCAGGATGAAAATGCAAGCATGGCAGTACTGGATTTTGCTGCTCTTTTTGAGTGTGATACCTGAAAGCAGCAGTTCCATGTTGCTGTTGCTCAGCGTTGCGTTCACTCTCCCGGTAGAAGCATTGAAACTGGTCACTGTCAAGGTCATGGGCTGTTTCCTTCCTTTGAAATTGTAAGACCCTTTCCATATGTAATTTTGAGCAAACACATCATCAGGAACTGTGAATAAATCACACATTTTAATTTTGCAGTATCCTATACACATAAGCATTACATAGTAGATTAAAGGATAGTATTTACTGAACAATATTTTGCTAAATACACAATAGTGTTGAATGCATATAATAAAATGATTTCTTTCATGTAGAAATGTTTCAATTTCTTTAGAATAAATAAAAATTGTGATGACCTAGATTTGTTCACACGTCACCAATAAGAGGGAAAAGGACCATTCCAATTAAAGACATGAGGCTTGTGCTCAGAATCCAGAGAAATATAAACTTCACTTATACTTGGCCCTTTATAACATTTTTCTTTTCAGAAGAAAAATAAAATGATTTTACTGAGCCAAGTAAATCTATACACAAGTCCCAAGAGGCCTTCTTTTCTCCTAGCAGTGGAAATAGATCCATAAGAAGAAAGGCTACAGAATTAAATCCATCCCTTTGCAGAGTGGCCCCGGAAGAGTTTTGGGAAGGAGGGCTTATGCGCCCCCCACACAGAAAACTGAGTTCAGTTATTCCAATTATAGATGCTCCTGAAGAAGAATAGGGCTGCACCATATTGACAGATTTGAGGTTCACAGGTATTTTTAGAAATAAAGAATTGTCACTAGAATTGCCCAATTCTCATGGGAGAAGGAAGAAGTCTGGTAGGATGTAGCAGAACCAAAGGGTTAGGCACTGAAGTTAGGCTGCTCGTATTTAACTGTTCCACTACATTTTATAAACGGTGTCATCTTGCATAAATTAGTTAACTCTAAACCTGAATTTCCTCATGACAAACATGGGATTAACAGAGTATTTAGAGATTAAATGAGATACAGAACATATTTAGACACCTGTTACCTGCTACAGTTACTATAATTATGCTATCAAACAGGGAAGTCATGGCTCTTATAGCTTGTTAAATAACTGCTAATAAAATATATATATAGCAGCCATGTCCTTAGTATTATGAGCAGTGTGTAGTGCTGGTTCTGTAACCTTTACCAAATCATTCTCCTAGTGGCATTGTTTCCACAAAGCCAAAATTACACTGCTATTCTCTGTATATATGGGGTGACCTAACCTAAGTTTGATAAAGCATATGAATTTATGATCTTAGCAAAAATAATATTAACAAAAGTTTATCTAAAAATGGTTGGTAGGAGGGAGTGACAAGCTAAATTGCCCTACATTAGAAAGGTCAGGGGGAAAAGGAGGTAATAGGCTCTTAGTTGCAGAGATTAGAGAAGGAGAAAAGGAGAAAGACATTCTAATAGCAGTGCCTGGCAAAGAGTAGGCACTTAAAAAAATAAAATAAGGGTTGTCTGTATGATTGTTTATTCCCCCTGGCCTATACTGTGATTATGCTTTGCTACCACCAAACCTTTAATGAAAACCTACCAGCATGATATCAAGTGAACGCAGAACATGGAAGGATGCACAGAATTGACCATGGTGAGCCTCTACTTGATGCACCCAGTGTGCACCACCATCTTCCACCATTCCCACACGTAACTGGGAAATGTAACTTATAGAGTGGGAGAGATAGATGCTGTTTGACTTATAACCCCATGTGCAATGGGAATAATACTTGTTTCTGTTATTAAGTCAATTTTGATATTTAAATATAAAGTATTTGGCAATTCTTCGTAAACTCTAACATGTCATCCAACTAACATTGCTATAGATATCAATAAAAAGAAGAAAGACAATGATGTTCCTTTCTTTCAAAACATGTTTGAAATTAAACTTTGCTTCACAGGTTTCACAGAGTTGTCAAATACACAATCATGCTCCTGAATTTGATCAAATTGCCAATTTTTATTCTTGTCACTTTAGAGTAATCTGATCACTGTCTCATGATTTTAAGTGTAATGTTGCTTTGTGTATTCTCATTTTAAAGATGACAGTAGCACTAGAAGTTTTACAGGTATGTTTATTCAGAATAGGGAAGTCCTTTTCTTTCAAATTTATTAAGAATTTAAAAAATTATAAATTGACTTTTATCAAATATTTTCTTTACAAGTATTGAAATGATCATTTTTATACCTTACTTTCTTACTATATAACTTCTAAGGATTATTCAACATAAAAATATTCCAGTTTGATTTTGATGTTTTATGTTTATTACAAGGTGGAATTTGATTTTCTAAAATTTTATGTAGGATTATTTCACCTATAATCACAAGTCAAATGAGTCTAAATTCCCCCCTTATAAAATATATTTATCTGAGTTAGTAAGGGAGCTGCATTGTCTAGAAGATTTTTTATAAAATTTGGATGATCTGTTCAATTTTTTTAAAGTTTCATAGAACTCATTAGGAGAGGCGCATGGCCTGGTGTTTCTTTGTGAAAATAATTTTAACCATTTCTTTGACATGGGATTATTTGAGCTTTTTTTTCTGTTAATACATTTTTCTAGCAATTTATGCATTTATTTTTAAAAATATTGGTGTTATTGATAGTTTTATTTTAATCTATTTCTAATTCAAACTCTTTATGTAATTATGTCCACATTTCCCTTGTTTAGCATTATTTTTGCTAGAACATTTTCTACTTTGTTCATTCTTTTGAAGAACTACCTTTGACTGTTGAGATTCTTCTATTATGTCTGGAGATTTTTTGCTTATCTTTATTATTATATGTATTCCTAGTTATTCTATTATAATATTTTTATGTTCTTAGCAGGGATACTTACCTCCTTAATTCTGAGGCTTTCTTCTTTTCTAATATAAGGATTTGAGGCTATAAATTCCCCTCATAACTTTGCTTTTGCTATACTTCTCAAATTACGATATTTAGATTATTAATATTAATAAATTTTAGGAGTAATTCATGATTTATTCATTAGTATTAATTTTGCTTTGAATTTCCAAACATAAAGAAGTTTATATTTATTTTATTAACTTTTTCATACTTGTATTGGTGCATTATAGTCTCATATCATAATGTAGTTCATAGTGATAGGGGCATACATGCACACCGCACTTGGTGGGCTTTCCCCCAGCTCCCTCCCCACTCCTCCCCCCCAACTTTCCAGGATATTGAGATTGACATTGGTATTCTCACATATGTACATAAAGTTGGTGGAAGTGATTCCTTCATTTATCCCCCCCTTCCTGTAGACCACATCCCTGGCTCCACTGAGGTTTTTCCTCCATTATCTAAAGTCCCTCTTGCATCCCTATTACTCCCTATCTTCTGCAAATGAGAGAAAACATATGACCCTTCACTTTCTGTGACTGACTAATCTCACTTAACATAATATTCTCCAGTTCCATCCATTTCCCTGCAAATGACATAATTTTGTTCTTCTTTATTGCTGAGTAGAATTCCATTGTGTGTATTTCCCACAATATTGTAATCTATTCATCTGTTGATGGACACCTAGGTTGGTTCCATAATTTGGCTATTGTGAATTGTGCTGCTATAAACATGGATATGCATGTATCAATATAATTTTCTGATTTCAGTCCCTTTGGAAAGATACCCAGGAGTGATACAGCTGGATCATATTCTTATTAACTTTTGAATGAATCATTGTAAAATATCAGCTCTAAAGTCTAACTTTGCTTTAGAGTATTTTTAGATTTGTTTACTTAATATATGATCACTTATTATAGCTGTCTCAGGTGCCTTTGGGGACAATATATGTTTCTTAATTTTTTTGATACAGAAATTGTTATATATGTATGCTGTATCAAGCTTATTGTTTTGCTTAATTCTTCCACATTCTTTTTTATTTTGTTTCTGCCTGATATAGCAATTGGGTGGCCATTGGCTATGTTTTCATCATGTATACCTAGTACATCAATGTAAACCAGGATATTCCTGGAGCGATCATTTATAGTAACAATCTGCTCCTAGATAAAGTACCTCCTTTGGAAAATTCTGAACACTGAGTGACCATTATGGCTTTTAAATTCTATTACTAAATAACCATACATTGACATATTGATATAGTGCCACAATAGCATTCAGCATGTTTCCGTTGAATATTGAATAAAGTAATTTAAGTTTCATATTATTTAGTATCCCACTTTTATAGCATGTTCTTTGAAAATTTCTGGACCCAATAAAATTAGATCCTAACACTGTTTTTAGCCCAATACAACTGGACCAAATCTGTATCCAAGGCAAAGATTTGATGCTAAGCTCTTAGTTTTATTTGTAGCTTTAAATGCCTATCTCACAAATATAATCCTGAATAATACTAAAAAAAAGCCTCTTATATATTGAGCCCTCACTATGGGCTAAGCACTTTGCATTTCATTCTTATGAAGCTTACTAAATAATAATCTAATCACTGTTTTCTTTATATAAGTAAGCAAATGAAGGCTCAGATATGTGAAATAGTTTTCCCAAGGCCATGGTAAAGGGATACATATGTTGAGAATTATATCAATATTATAGGACTTCTAAATCTGTGTTTTTAATGACTATACTAGATATTTAATTTTTCTTTTTTAAATCAAATGATTACAAATAAATGGGACAAGTTCTAGAAGTTCTATTCTCATACCAAGTATATTCCCTTTTAAATATATATATATTTAAAATATATATTTGAATTTTAGATAATGTCTTGTTTTTTATTTTAATATTTTAAATTAAAGTATTGCCAGTATATTATGGTTTTACAGATATTCTTCAAGGGAAAATTTATAAAGAGATCTATAAACAATGATGTTTTGGGCATAGAAAACTATAAACAATACTTTTGGAATATTATCACAGCATAGTATTAAATTGCTTTAAATTCAACATCTTATAACCCAAATTATCAAATTCAATATAATCAAATGTACAGTTTTCCCTATTAGAACATATTTTTTTTCAAATAAATGGTCACTTTGTGAAGAACATAGTAGATCAATTTTAGAAATCATAACTTCTAGAAAAATAAATGACTGACCACTTAGCTTTGGGCTGGGTGTGCCTAGCGCAGGTCTGGGATCTTTCACCAGTATTTTGGAACCAGCTGTGAAAATGAATGAGTTGATATAATTAATAACACATACAAACACATGTACAATGTGATATACTGTCAATTTTATTCCCTGAAATATGACATAATTTTTTCCAAAATGTCCCTTCATCACAATTTCTCACTCTCTACCCAACATTCTTATTATATAGCTAACAATTTCAATAATTACCCTATTCATAGTCCAGTGGGACAAGGGACTGATTATCACTGCCTTATCATCTCTGGATGGGATCCAGTTTCTTATCTTAGAGATATAAGCTAAATGGAAACCATTGTTTCCACCATGAAAGCAGAAGGCTGAGGGTATGTTCCTCTTGACAAAAGGCAAAAACTATTCCGGTAGGGTCCACATTTAAGAATCAAAATTTGCTAAAGAGCTCATGGTATATCAGAGATTGGATAGACTCAAAGGTGAAATCTTCTAAGCCAAAGCAAAGGCAGCTCCAAACCAAGGAACTCCTGTGGCGTGCGACAGGAGTGTGGAAAGTTGTAGGAGCTATGACCTGCAGGTATCCTAAGAACAGTTGGATTTAGTCTTTAAAAGGATTTAAGGGGAGGTGGTTTGTGTGAATATCACTCTGACTGTAGAATGAGGAATATTTGAAAAGAAGCAACAGTCCCAGTAGAGATAATGCTGAATTGTATTACCATAGTAGTGGTGATGAAACAGAAAATAGATAAGAAAGCTATTGATACTGTAGTGGATTTAGATGGGATGATATCTAGGGTGATAGTTAGATTTCTAGTACATAAAACTATATCACTGAAATAGGAAATACCAAAAGAAGAATATATGAGAAAAGGAAATTTATGAGTTTGATTTTATATCTATTGGGCATTGAAATGTCTTCAAAATTTTATTTTATTTTATTGTTTGTATTTTTTAATTTATTTATTTATTTTTGCAGTACCGGGGATTGAACACAGGGGCGTTCTACCTCCGCGCTATGCCCCCTGCCCTATTTTTATACTTTATTTTGAAACTGGGTCTCACGAAGTTGCGGAGGGCCTCACTAAGTAGAGAGAGAGAGAGACATGGAGAGAGAGAGAGAGAGAGAGAGCGAGAGAGCTGAGGCTGGCTGTGAACCCGGATCCTCCAGTCTCTGCCTCCCAAAGTAATGGGATTACAAGCATGTGCCACCATGCCCGGCTTCAAAATTTTAAAGTAGAGATGTTAAGTAAGCAATGGAATATATGAGTTTGAAGCTAAAACAATGAGCTAGAGGTACTAATTTATAAGAAATTTACACTGAACAGACTATTGAAACCATTGATTTTAATGAGAAATAAAGAACTAAACCTTTATAAAATCATCAATAGATAAGATTAAGTAATTAAAAATTGGAGAATGGATAATCAGACTTAGGGAATAAAACATTTATTCATTCAACAAATATTTACTGAGGATTTTTTTTTTTTTTTTTTGGCATTGGGGATTGAACCCAGGGCATTCTACCTCTGAGCTACACCGCTGGCCCTATTTTTTATTATTTATTTTGAAACAGGGTCTCACTAAGTTGCAGAGGGCCTCACTAAGTAGCTGAGGCTGGCCGCGAATCTGGATCCTCCTGTCTCAGCCTCCCCAAGTACTGGGATTACAAGCGTGCACCACCACACCCGGCTTACTGAGGATTTTTAACATATAAGACACTGATCTAGATGCTAAAATTACAGTTATAAACACTTTAAACTAATTTCGTTGTTACTGAAATTATATTCTAGTTGGGGTACAGCAAGTAAGAGGACAGGAGAGTGGAAACAGATTTCTATCATAAAAAATTAAGAAAGAATAAAAAACAGGATTATGTTCCAGTGAAGAAAGTTAAAACACTTCATGAAAGAGAAAGTAACTGTCATTCGTAAATTCTACAGACAATCACATATTAAAAACCCTAAAAAATGTGTGATGGATATAAGGAAAAGGAGTTTATCGATGACCTGATAAAGAACTCTAGAAAACTTCCTTTGCTGCTGCTTCTGGCAACATAACACTTTTTGCTTTGCTAAACTCACTACATTGTTTCCAGATGGAGACTGTCCTGATCAAGCAGTAACAGGTGTAAACACTTCACCTAGATCTAGTTAAAATATGCCGTCTCTTTGGCTGCATAACGGACTTGGATATGGGCTCAGTTCAAACTCGTAATGATTCGACTGCTGAGTACTGCTTTCCTGACCAAACTTAGAGAACACTAGGGACATTTTGACAGAAGGCTCTGACCTCAGGGATGCTGGTAGCAATTTTCCTACTCTAATGAGTTGACTAGTATATCCCCCAAATTCATGTTCACCCAGAACATCAGAATATGACCTTATTTGGAAATAAGTTCTTGGCAGATGTACTTATTACAGATCCCAAGATGAAATAATCTTAAATTTAGTGTGGGCCCTAAATACAAGGACTAGTATCCTTATAAGGAACGCAGGCCATGTGAAGGTGGAGGCAGAAATGATCGTGAGGCTATGGACCAAGGAATGCCAGGCATTGCCAAAAGCTTCCAGACGCTGGGTAGAGGCAAGGAAAGACTCTTCCCCAGGGTTTATAGTGGGCACAAGGTCCTGTTGACATCTCAATTTCAGACTCCTGGGCTTCAGGCTTGTGAAAGACTGAATGTGTCATGTTAATCCATCCAGGTTTTGGTATTTTGTTACAACAGCCCTAGAAAACCAATGCACTTACTTTGAAGAGAGAACTTGAAGAAGGAATTAAGACAAGAAAAACCAGCATAGAAAAGATGCTGTAAGAAGATCCGAATAATATTTCTGTGTTCCTGCATCCAGAAGTGTCCCCAAAATTCCTACAATTGGTGCTGGCCAACAAATTTCTCTTGTTCCCAAGCCAATTTGAATTTTTTGTCTTGTGCATTTAACGAAGGCCTACATAGTACTATCTCGTGTTAAAAGCTTCTATAGAGGAAATTTACCTTCACAGACAGGAACTTTTCCAGTCCAGGTGTTATCAGATCTACATACTCTATGTTCTGTTCCACCTGCTAAGAAAAAGCCAGGCTGGCAGGTATAAATTAGTGTATACCCATGCGATGGAAGGTCCATTCCCACTACATTTGCATGAGCAGGCGTTTCCGGTTGTTTACAGCTGTGGGCTACATTGAAAAAAGAGAACAATGTTAATTTGCTGTACAGGTCAATAAAAGAGTCATAATATACTTTTAAATGTACTTTAATGCAATTACTTAAATATGTCCTTGAATAGTTACTCCAATGAATGAAAGAAAATGTATCAATGTGAATATACATGTTGATTTGGTACTCTGGCATTTCAGAGAAGCCATTATCTGTGGTACATTGCTAGATGTCAACAGATAAAATGAGAAAGAAGACAAAAAGACTTAATGTGGCTAATTAGGCTCATAAAATGTATACTATATCACAATTATAGAGTGTCAAAATCAACAATAGTATTTTAAAGGGTATAAAAAGTCCTGTGGTAAGATACCTTCTACATTTTGTCAAGCTCAGGTTGTTTGGTTTGGTTTGGTGTGGTCTTTGTTTTCTTCAGAACTGGGGATTGAGCCCAGGGAAGTTCTACCACTCAACTACGTCCCCAGCCCTTTTTTATGTTTTCAAACTTTGAGACAAGGTTTCACTAAGTTGCCCAGATTGGCCTGGAACTTGTAATCCTCTTGCCTCAGCTTCTGAGTAGTTGGGATTACAGGCACGTTCCACTGCACCTGGCTCTAAGATCAGGTTTTTCTATACCAATTTAGGGAATATTATCTTATTATTTTTATTATATTTATTTTAAATGATAAAATATGTTCTAAGGTTAAGTACAACTTAAGCTCATCATGTTGCACTGATATACTTCCTTATGTAGAAAGTATCTTTTAATAACTTTTTTACATATGCAATTTGCAATTTTCTGGCCATATTTGAGCCCGTATTTGAGAAGTATCATTTCATTCATCTTTTTGTCTTTTTCTTAATTTTTCCTTCCACTCCTAATCCTCTACCCTACCTCTGCCAAACTTGCCCCCTAGTTCACTTGCTTTGTGTCTTATAAGGACCATTCTTTCTCAATCCAAAGTAAATCTTATAAGGAATTTTCCTTCTAAAGTAGACAGGATTTTTGAACATCTTTTTATAAATATATATTCTTAAAGGTAAGTTTCTGAAGAAAGTATTCTGAATTTATTTGAAAAAAACAATATTTCCCATGTGTTTCCCAATGGAAGTTAATAAGCTATAAATAATAGGTAACATTGTTTAAGTCAAGTGCTAAATAAACATCGTGTTAAATGGTTCATATTTAATATAATTCAGTTAGTGAAATTACTTTCTAATTCAGTTAGTTTAATCCTCATGGAGTAAGTATTAATAAGGATAAACACAAACAGTCTTGTCTCCACTGCATTCTTAAACCCCCCATTATGCATGTATTAGAAATTTTGAGATGCAATGCAGTAACAGAAGCCACTAAACTTTATTTAAATTATCATATCCCAAATGCAGGTCATCAAAGAACATTGGTTTACTATGAAATACCTACTTATAGCCCACAAAAGGAGGAATTGACTTTTAAGGAATGTTGCCCTTATTAAATATAAGCCTGCCAGGAAAATAACAGGTCTCAGTGGAGTGTTCTGCTGCTTTTACATTGTAAGCTGCTGGTTGGTCCAGAAGGCCCCTGCGATCATTTGTGTGGTCCTGAACAGGGCTAGAGTAAATCACAGGGCTTCTCTGTGCTTAAACAAATCCTAAAAGCTAGATAAATTCCTGATAACCGTTTCTACTCCAGCATACTGCCCCCCTCCCAAGTGATGCAGAATTCAAAACATGGGAGAGGAGATGAAAAGAGGGAACTGGAGGGAAGGACAAGTAGTTGGGCAGCTGAAATGTACTTCTACTTGTGTATCAGAAAAGATTATTTCATGACCTGGGGCTCTGTTCATATTTACTCCCTAGGGCAAGAGCTCTCAACTTGAGATCAATGACCATTTAGTCTGTAGGAAATCCTGAAATCATTTTCAAAATTTTGCAAGGTCTACAAATATATTTTTCATAGATGTTTCTAGTTTCCCTCAAAATCTCATAAAAATATTTCCACACATAACTCAAAGAAACTAAGAGTCACTAGGTTGGAGCCTTCTATGTATCAACATACCTCAAATTGATAAGTGCAGGTCTATGAAACTAAAAACCACTCATCACGTAAAACTACCAGGTGGCCAAATAAAACACAGTTAAAAGAGCTATACAAAAAGAAAGAAATGGTGGCTCAGGCCTTCTGAGTTCTTTAGAAAGATGGATTCTAAATGGACATGGGGTTTTGACATAGTAATAAAATTATAGACATGAAATATGCCTTATTATAATCTTAGAAAATCAATTTCATATATCCACCGTATAGATAAAAGAATGATTTCAGCCTTGGGAGAATGCATACCAATTCTTTCCCATAAGTGTCATGTCTTACAACACTTACGTAGGCATTCTGGCTGGGTTCCACTCCAGGTAAGGTCGGGGAGACAAGTGCGTGTAGTAGATCCTTGGAGCAGATGTCCTTTTTTGCAGTGGAACTGTACAACACTTCCTACCTATAAGCAAATTAAAGAGAAAAAAATGTCCTAATGCAACTTCAAATATAGCAACAAATAAAGAAACCTGTGAGTGAGAAAAAGTTTTCAAATGTAATTCTGTATGGGAGAGTGAAAAAAAATGAGATGTGATTTCAAAGAAAATTGTAAAAAATTCAAGACTAAAGAGAAAAAAGCTAGATCTGTTTGCTTATATGTCATGATCAAATATTGAGTACTCAATGTATTCATAGGTGCCAATATTTATGTCATGGGAATTTGAACAAAATATGTGATACCAAAAGCCAATAAGCTACATATGAATACAAGAAAGACAATTAAGCATAAATAAAGATTGGTAAAGATAAACATGGAAATAAAGATAACTTGCAACATAAGAGGCAAATGAATTTTGAAAACTGTAAATGCAAGACAAGATTAGAAACAAAAGTAGTTACTGAAGGTTGTGGTAGTAATAGAAGTAGACAATGGAAGTACTGTAATTTGCACTATTTTTAAGGATGTAGAATTTAGGTAAGTAATTGAACAATAGTTCATAAAATGTGGTCTCCAAGCCAGTAACATCAACATCAGCTGGAATGTGTTAGCAATGCACATTCTGAGGCTTTGCTCCAGGTTCACTGAATCAGGGACCCTTAGGGTGAAGACCAGCAATGATTTAACCAAACCTTTATGTAATTTTAATTAATACTAAAGTTGGAGAATAACTGATATAAAAGTAGAGAAGAGCCGGGCATGATGGCGCACGCTTGTAATCCCAGTACTTTGGGAGGCGGAGACTGGAGGATCCAGGTTCGCAGCCAGCCTCAGCGCTCTCTCTCTCTCTCTCTCTCTCTCTCTACCTAGTGAGGCCCTCCACAACTTCCTGAGACCCGGTTTCAAAATAAAGTATAAAAAAATAGGGCCGAGGGTGTAGCATGGAGGTAGAACGCCCCTGGGTTCAATCCCCGGTACCGCAAAAAAAAAAAAAAAAAGTAGAGAAGATAAGAGCATGGTAAGAAAATGTATGAATGTAAAAATATACACCATCCATTTTAGGAGTAGAGTTAATTGGTTGGCATGGATGGTTCACAAAGTGAGCAGGGAAGCTGGGTGGGGGGAGCTCTTTATAATGAGAAGCAGTGGGATATAGTAAATTAAAAAACAGACCAAAGAGCAATGTGGACTTGGTTTTAATTCTGTATCTGACCTTACTTGAATAAGGTACACCCCCTTTTTGGACCTAATTTCTCATCTATAAATAATGATTATACTATTGTCTTGAGATTTGTTTTAAGGACCAAATGAAATAGGATATATAATCTATCCTGGCTGGCATGGCACATAAGTTTTAAACATATTGTAGCTATATTGATGAAGTTGGAGACATAAGAATCAGTCCTGAAAGGTTTCAAATGTCAGGCAATGGTTATTTGAAAGAATTAAGAGCAGTAATTCTAATTATGAGGTTGGGACTACCATTTCAGAAGGTTTGAGTAGATAAAAACCAAACTAACTTGTGGCAGTGAGTCTGGGAAGGAACTCATTAACTCAGAATATATTATTATTTTATACACTTTTATTGGTGCTTTATAGTCTCACATCATAATGTAGTTCAGAATGATAGGGACATCCATGCACACAGCACTTGGTGAGCCTACTCTCCCCCACCGACTTCCTCTCATTCCCTCCCCTTCCCCATACATGATATTGAGATTGGCATTGACATTCTCACATATGTACATAACATCAACGGAAGTGTTTCCTTCATTAATTCTCCCTCTCCCTTCCCTGCACCCACAACATCCTCCCCTATACCACTGGCATCGCTCCACTGGGGTTTTTCCTCCATGATCGAAAGTCTTTCTTATATCCCCACTACTCCCTAGCTTCTACATCTGAGAGAAAACATGACCCTTCACTTTCTGTGACTGGCTAATCTCACTAAACATAGTGTTCTCCAGGCCCATCTGTTTTAATCAGAATATATTATGAGAAAACATCAACAAGATTTAGTAAATGACTGGAGGTAGAGAACAAGATAAGTGATATTTTGGGTCTTCAACATCAGACTTCTCCAGCAAATGGAGTCTGAGAATGCTCAGAGGCTTTTCTAAGAGGAATCACTCAGATCCTGTTTTCTACCTTCCATTTTCACTGACTAGGCATCAATTTTAGTTCCAAGCTTCCTGGTTTAAAAAAAGTCAAATTTTTACAAATTCATATTCAAAAAAATAGTTTTAATTGGAAAATGGATACTTATGGGCGTTTTCTTTTATAATTCATATCACAGTTATCACTTAAAACATTATGCAATGTGTTTACCCCATTTGATGCACATATGTACTAATATCAATTACAAACTGGACATCATGCATAAATACAAACTGGGTATGACCAGGGTTATTTTGGTAGGGTTAAATATCTTGGGATTAAATATCTAGAGAGTCAGATGGCATGGTGGCACATGCCTGTAAACCCAGTACTTGGAAGGCTGAGACAGAAGGATGGCAGGTTCAAGGCCAGCATTAGACCATTTCAAAATAATTTGAAAAAAAGTTAAAAGGGCTGGGTTGTTAGCATAGTGGTAGAACCCCCCACCCCGGGTTCAACCCCCAGTTCCACCAAAAAAATAAAAAAACAATGTAAAGAGATTTAAAACATTTCAGAGCTTTAGTAACTTTATAAAACAAGTGCTAAATCCAAATAATGAATCTTCCATTGCCTAGATCAACTTAAAGAACGATACAGTAGTTAATGAAGTATGTATGCTTGGCACTTACCCCATAATTAATCTAGATGCTGTATCAATCATTTTGACAGCCATTCCTTCCCAGACTCACTGGTAAAACTATTCACTATGATTCTATTTTTAGTCAAAATTACTCCAATTTACAATACTTTGGGTAGAATGAGAAATTACGTTGAGTACTTTTTTTCAATAAGAGTTTTCATCATCTCTAGCAAGAGGTGATTTATTTTTATATGTTAATAATTATATCTACATACAAAACCTACAACAATGTAAATCTATACAGGCAAAAAGCAAAATTTAAGAATAAGAAAATGAGCTGGGCGTGGTGGCGCACGCTTGTAATCCCACTACTTTGGGAGGCGGAGACCAGAGGATCTGGGTTCACAGCCAGCCTCAGCTCTCCTCTCTCTCTCTCTCTCTCTCTCTCTCTCCCTCTCCCTCTCTGTCTCTCTATTTAATGAGGCCCTCCGCAATTTTGTGAGACCTGGTTTCAAAATAAAGGATAAAAAATAGGGTCGGGGGTGGAGCGCGGAGGTAGAACGCCCCCGCGTTCAATCCCCAGTACCGCAAAAAAAAAAAAGAATAAGAAAATGGTTTGAGTGTCCAATGATTCTCTAATTTCTCCTGTTCCTTCCAGGAGTGGCTCTCCATAGCTGTGATTTTATTTCCTAACTCACTACTGGCCCCCTCATCAAACCAGGGCGAATACATTCTTGGGACATTCTGACTATCTCTGGAAATGTGGAACTGAAACTGAGACAATCACTTTCTGTATATAGCTGAGATATGGCTTAAGCTAGCTAAGAAGACTTTCTGAAGTGGGATGTGGTAGTGCATGCCTGTAATTCCATTACTTGGGACTGTGAGACAGCAAGATTGAAGATTTGAGGCCAACCTCAGAAACTTAGCAAGGTCCTCAGCAACTTACTAAGACTCTGTTTCAAAATTTAAAAAAATAGGACCGGGGGTGTACCTCAGAGGTAGCATACTCCTGGGTTCAATCCCCAGTGCCCCTACTCTGACACACACATACACACAAGAATACTTTGTTACTTGAAATCAAGAGTTTTTCTCAGTTCATTATATGACATATAATACCATATTCATTTGGAATCTACCAATAAATTATATTAATTAGAATTATATAACTTTTAAATTGTGTTGGATCTACACAGATTTAGTTAACATATTTAGTACATACATACTTGCATACATACCAACCATATGAATGTAAGAAAATTGATGTCCTTTGTTTAACATACTCGATATATTTTTAGATTTAATAGACACTGATATAATATGATTATGTTTAATCATATTTATAATCTAGTCTATTCCTATTTATCTAGATAGAAAATGAGTGTCTAGCATATATTTATTAGCCCAAATAATATGTATTCAGTTAGGTTAACTTTTTCAGTGGTTATAATAATAAATTTTTTAAAGGCAAAGTTAAGGATTTTGTTAGATGATTCTTCTAAACACAATTGTTTCCATTTTCATTATTTCAAAGAATATTTATGAGAAAGGACTATTTTTCAGAAATTGGCCTAATTGGGCTGGGTGTGGTGGCGCACACTTGTAATCCCAGTACTTTGGGTTCCTGGCCAGCCTCAGCTCTCTCTCTGTCTCTGTCTCTGTCTCTGTCTCTCTACTTAGTGAGGCCCTCCGCAACTTCGTGAGACCCGATTTCAAAATAAAGTATAAAAAATAGGGCCGGGGTATAGCGTGGAGGTAGAACACCCCTGGGTTCAATCACAGGTAGAGCAAAAAAAAAAAAAAAAACAAATTGGCCTAATTTAGTGCATAGACACTAACATCAAGATTTCGTGTTCTGCTAGGATCCTGTCACGATCTTGCTCTGTGATTAAAGGGAGTCACATTCTGTTTCAGTTTCTTTGTCTATGTGACAACTAATGTTGTATAGCTAGTTGACCATTTTTTCAGGATTTAGATCAATTGATAAAAAAAAAACCTTTCATGGAGATATGAATCTAGGGTTCTCTAAAAACACTGATATAATAGAACTGAGACATGTTTTTGCACTTTTGTATTATCTGGACCAGACTGAGGAAAACCAGAAGAATTGGAAATACTATCAAATCAATGTTCACACTGTGCCTGAAATGTAGATAAATGAAAACTATTTTTAGCAACAAAAATATGGCACTTTAGATGAGCCCTTCCTTTAGCAATGGGTGATCCTCAGGTTCACATTGAATTTCACTCAGAAGAGCACAATTTAGAAAACCCTGCAACACAAAGCAATTGGGTAATGTGTAAATTGGCTATTTCCTTTTGGAATCAGTATGCACTTTGGCTCCCCTTAGATCCCTATAACAGAAAACCTGCTGAATCTCTACATAAAATCTAAATTGGAAAAACAGAGAGCAAGTAAGTCGTTCACACATGACTGGGCATGTTAAAAAATTCTAATATAACAATCCAACTCTATTGTATAATAATAGATTATGGTTAGAGTATTTTTCAGAAATTTCCCACATCAATACCAATGCTCAAAACATTTTTAATCTTATATACAATAACTCCCTTATTAAATAACCACATTTTTATATATTTACTGTTTGCTTCAGAAGTGTCTCTATTTACCTCTTTCATTTTATTTTCCTCCCTGCCCCCTTCCATCTTCCTGTAGAGTTTACTCATTCTCCCTTCACTTACTAATTACCCCTTTCATACTCTGCTGCTTAAGGATTTTTTGATGCTTGCACTATCTCCACCTATTCTTTTATCCTCATATTCAGTTAGCCTATTTTCTTGAAGCATTTTGTTCTTTTCCTAATTTCCTCTACTTCTACTCTGTTGTTACATGTCACCTTTTTAATGTCTTCATGAATGCATATATACCCACAGCAATTTTTTCTGTTTACATTAACAACATTATAAATACATGAACCCGAGAAACTTTTTGATCTAGTTTTCTGTGAATTGGAAATATCCATTTAAAGTACCCACTTGAAATCCAAATGTATTATTCTGAGATCCGTGCCGGGGCACACCTGGGTTATCACATGAGGTCCGGGTGGGTTCTAAAGTAAAGATTAAACACATAATATTCCTTTAAAATTTATAATAGACACATTACTCTCATACAGAACTACCTTAAATAGAGTTTAATAGAAGTGACCTGGATAACAATAAAGAATGTTAATCTAATAGCACCTCTGCCTAGACAGAAGCGCACTCATCTTGAAGCAAGAAACTCTGGCAGACTGCGCGTGGCACGCATTATGTAATTCTTGAACTTCGAACCCCTCTAATATTAAAAGCACTTGACATTCAACTAACTCTATAGATGCAAAGTTGAGGAAAAATATAGCCTATGAAAGAAGTACACGTGCATAAAACATTGGCTCAAGGACCTTGCTAAGATGTGACTACAGGTAGGGTAATATTCTATTTCCCTGAAGGAGCAAAATTTATTTTGAGAAGCAGGGTTTAGTAATTTGGATTTCACTGACATCTGTAAGAGATTTGGTATAAGAATGGGAGGTCAGGTAGTCTCTGGGTTGGTTGGTTTGTATGACAGGCTATTTGGTTGGTTTACCAAATGTGTCTCTTAGTGTTAGAATTAAAGAAATATAATTAGAGTCACTTTGAAATCCATATATATTTTGGGAGCAATGTTCATTTCCTATGAAAATGCCTTATTAGTTATTACTAAGTCATTGATAGTACTTAATAATGCCATTATTCTGAATGATTTTTTTCTTTTTCATTTTACTGGCATACAACAAAATTATTTCAGGTGTTTCTTCTGGAAGTTTAAGATGTTAAAAATAATGACATCTTCTAAGCCAGGCGTGGTGGCACAGGCTTGTAATCCCAGTACTTGGGAGGCTGAGACCTGAGGATCCAGGTTCGCGGTCAGCCTCAGCTACTTAGTGAGGCCCTCTGCAACTTAGTGAAACCCTGTTTCAAAATAAAGTATAAAAAATAGGGCTGGGGGTGTAGCTCAGAGGTAGAATGCCCCTGGGTTCAATCCTCAGTTCTGCAAAAAAAAAATAGGCCTGGGGGTGTAGCCCGGAGGTAGAATGCCCTTGAATGCAATCCCCAGTACTGCCCCCCCTGCAAAAAATGACATCTTCTACCAATATATCCATTTTCAGTGCCTTCTAATTGCTCTATATTTTAAGTTTATTTTCCATATTTAGCCAACTGTAGTTTTTAGGATAAAAGAAAACCATTAACTGTCACCACTACCTATTGATTCAAAATTTACTGCGCATAATCAGACTGTAATTAGGATTACCTATGCAGTGAGGTGATGAACCGCTCCAAGTACCATCTGCTTGGCATATCCTGGTGCTGGAGCCCACTAGTATGAAAGGAGAATTGCAGCTGAAGGAAACCTCTGACTGGTAGATGAAGCTTTTGCCTTCTCGCTTTCCTTGGGATGGTATACCGGGGTCACCACAAAACTTGGCTGGAAGTAAAAATGAAGACTTCTAATACTCAGGATAGAAAACAGGGCAGTTTAGAGAAAATGGTGACAACTCACTAGACTATTGCACCAAAGTGACATATGATCCATCATAATCTAGCCAAATGAACAATGTTATCTTTCTCTAGCTGAATAACTACATAAATAAATACTGAATGAAAAACAGTATTCTCCTCAAATAATTAGTCTGATTCAGATATTTTTTTTATCTTGGTAGAAAATTATTAGCGAAATAAATGCAGAATGCTTTGTATTTTTGTTGTGTTACATGGACCAGAATTAAACCATATATCTGTTGTTTTATGCTGGAAAGTTGGACTACCCCTCCTGGAAAGGTGTATGATTCATAGGCAGCTCTGTCAAAAATAATCAAGCCATCGTGTTCCAGGGTATACTCCAAAGACTGCACTGCCCTCCCACATAGATACAAAAGATATGGCTATTTGTTTATTGTATGAGGAACACTTGCAGCTCATATACCGATATCCTATTGCAGTCCTCTTCAAAACATTGCTGAATATCTTTAAGAAATAAGAAGGCCAGCCGGGCGTGGTGGCACACGCTTGTAATCCCAGTACTTGGGAGGCTGAGACTGGAGGATCCGAGTTCCCGGTCAGCCTCAGCTACTTAGTGAGGCCCTGTTTCAAAATAAAGAATTAAAAATAAATAGGGCTGGGGGTATAGCTCAGAGGTAGAATGCCCCTAGGTTCAATCCCCAGTACCGCAAAAAAAAAAAAACACAAAAGAAATAAGAAGGCCATCAGAGTCCAAAACCATAAAAAACCAAGGAATCTCAATATTCTACAACAAAGGACAAAAAATCAACTTGACAGGATTTCTAAACAAAGTGATTAGATTATTCCATTCAAAATATATTTTCTAACTGCAAAAGAAAAATGCCATTCCTGGTGGTTTTAGGCTTTTGGACATATCAGTAAATATACAGTAAGATTCCCCCTTCTAGGGTTTATGTATTTGTGAGGAAAGCAAATACACAGTAAACATAATAAGTTAAGAAAGAAGGAGATCAGGACTGTGCAACTATGCAATTGTATGTGGTGGGTGGCAGGAGGTAGAGACAGATTTTTTTTTTTTTTTGCAGTACTGGGATTGAACCCAGGGGCATTCTACCTCTGAGCTACACCCCCAACCCTATTATTTTTTATTATTTTGAAACAGGGTCTCACTAAGTTGCAGAGGGCCTCACTAAGTAGCTGAGGCTGGCCGCGAACCCAGATCCTCCAGTCTCAGCCTCCCAAGTATTGGGATTACAAGCGTGCGCCACCACGCAGGGCTCATAGAGGCAGATTCTTAAATGAAGTGGCAAAGCTATATCTCATTGGGAATAGATACAGAGGAAACAGGGTGTTCCGCCATGCTGATATTGCAAGGGAGAACATTCCACAGAGAGGAAACAACATGGCCAAAGCTCTGGGTTAGGGCACACCCAACACGCAGGAGAAAGAATCCGGAGGCCAAGGTGACCAGAGAGTGAGAACACAGAAGTGTCATAGGGACAAGATCAAGTGGTTTCAGTTCTAGTAGACAACCCAGGCAAATGACTGATAGCGAATGCTTCCAATTTTTATTGTGATAATAATATACAATATAAAAAGTCAAGGGTCATATGTGTTCTCTCATATGTGGAAACTAGAGAGAAAATAAGAAACAAAAAGGACTTCATATAAATAAGGGGAGAGAACAGTAGAATAGTGGAAGGGGTTGGGCAAGGTAAGTGGGGAAGGGAAAAAGAAGGATTGAGGAAGAACATTCAAATAATGTATGTCTGTATATGAAGGTATCACTACCAATCTCACTAAGCTGTAGGGGGAGGCGGGAAGGGGGAGTGGGGCGGAATCTGGAGAGAAATACATCATGTGCTGTGTGCATGTATGTCTGTACCACTTTGAATCTCACTATGATGTATAATTACAATGCACCAATAAAAATATAAAAAAGTAACCAAAAATAAACATTGCATGCATTTGCTACTCAGCACATACACACACCCTTGCACACAAAAATATAATATGTAATGTATTATTTTAACCATTTTTAAATGTACTCAATGTTTGCACATGTAGATTCAGCCCCTAAAAGCATATTTACCCCAAGAAACAAACAAACAGCAATAAACAAACATTCTTAAGTGTAAGCGTTGCTTTAGGATGGTTGTAGGTTGGCTGGTGTGAGGGGGACTCTAACTCGACAGGACATATGCTGGAAAATCAGGAGAAGCTATGGATCCCAGGCCAGCTGGAAAGTATGCCTACCCAAATTATAGCATACCTTAGTCTTGGGTTCATGGAGGAGAAACCCCAGTGGAGCAAGGGAGGTGGACTAGGGAGGGTGGGGGAGAGGAAGAATTAACGAAGGAAACACTTTCATGGACATAAGAATACTAATGCCAATCTCAATATCATGTGTGGGGAAGGAGGGGAGAGGGGTTGGGGGGACCTGGGAACCTTAACAACTGCTGTGTGCATGTGTGTCACTCACTATTTACTGCACTATGATGTGAGACTCTAAGACTACAATGCACCAATAAAAGTATTTAAAAAAAACCACAAGACAAAACAAAGAAGGGCCTTCCCTGATATTCAAGACTCTGGGACAAACTTCTTTTCTTTTTAATAGAGTTAAAAATAAAAGTAAACATTGAGTAGATATTATAGCAAAATAGAAGAAAAAATTCAGAGTAAAGTAATATAGGTAAAATAACACAATAACCATGAGCTTATGGTGTTTTCTTTTAATGATCACCATCTCTTAGATACTGTAAACCTTACTGCTCCGTGGTATCTCAGCACTTCTAGCAACATAACCTCAAACCCTAAAGACCTGGTCTCATTTGACTTCATGTATCTCAGCACATTTTGAATTCAATGCATGTTTCCTTAGTTAATGTCAGCAACAGGCATTTCAGCTTGAACAATGGTTTCCATCATGAAGTTATTTTCTAACCTCTTTCTGAAGTGTTTCTCTTGCACATTTCTGGTGAGTCAACCTCGGACTCCTGTCTTTGAGGAACAAGGAAAGAAAAGCAGGAGACACAACCATAAAGCTCCTCAAGTCCCCCTGCTGTGCTATTCCATCTGTTTCCTACCTGGGGATTTTCATGTAGCGAAACAAACAGTCCATAGATGTTGAGTTTAGAGGCATTAAATATATAAGTACTATCCATATCACATGCTATAATAATTTATTTCTAACATAAATGTGATCTTTGTTTTGTTTTATATTCTTACAAATTAATCCTGACGTAACATTTTCTGGGTACGCGGTATAGAGTACTCTTTCTAAAAAGTAATGATCTTTAATTCCTATGCTTCCCCTGGTCATTTTAGATGTGCAAAAACAACCATAACCAAAGCCAGCAGAAGAACTTGATGTGAGTGACCATGTAGAAGTGATATGGGTTTATTGTGAAAAGAGATATTTTTTGATAATTTAAAAAGAAATCAAATGAGCTATACTGTCCATAAATAAGAATAAATATCAGCAAATGAATTAATTTAAGAGGGCCTCTTCTTTGAAGAAAATGTTTGCAAAACAAGAAAAGCTTATAAGCAAAACAGTTTAGCCTAAAATGTGAGTTAGCCCAGCGAGACTATAATGGCTAGAGTACATGCAGATTTACATTTGTAAATCCTGACTTTTTTCTTTGAATTTTAATTAGGCCTTGGAGGGAATTTAACAACCTCATATTTATTCCAGCAAATTTGAACATTTTAAGCAACAATTGTTACTTTAACACATACTTTTAAGTATGGAAATTATACGTACGCAAGCACTGCGGTACTTCACCACTCCAGGTACCATTCCCGACGCAGGTCAAAACAGCAGGAAAGGATAGTTCATATCCCGGAGAACAGATGTAGCTAATACTAAAGCCCCAGTCGAAATTTGTTCCTTCCAGCCTTCCATTAGAGATCTGGGGAGGAGCTGGGCAGGTAACAGCTGCAATTACATTAAAAGTGATTAGACGCAGCTGTTGAAATATCCTGGGTGTAAAAAATAAATAAATATCATTAGAAGAAGCATATGTGCTAATTTAACCTTTCGGAGGACAATGCGGTGTGACATGTTTTATTCTCCTGGTCGGATTCCTGAATTGTCCCTGGAATTAATCCCTCTACCGTGCTACTTTTCCTTGGCAACATAATGGCTACTGGTTGCCAGAGATTCTTTTACAAAATAGCAAGCTGCCTAACATCTGAGGGGAAGCAAAGACAGGGTGACCTTCTATCCAGTATACTGTAACTGATAAATTATTGGTTTTATATAAAATTCTTTTCCAACAACCTTCAAACAGACTGAGGCGCTTTGGCTATATATAGTATCAGCATGGTAACTAAGGAATTTGGGGATAGTTGTATAGTATTTTTAAAAACACACATCATGTGTCTGATTACAATAGCCAAAGTGGTTCTCATGCCGGGTGTGGTGGCCCACGCTTGTAACCCCAATACTTTGGGAGGCGGAGACCGGAGGATCCGGGTTCGCGGCCAGCCTCAGCTCACTCTCTCTCTCTCTCTCCCTGTCTTTCTCTCTCTCTCTCTCTCTCTACTTAGGGAGGCCCTGCGCAACTTTGTGAGACCCAGTTTCAAAATAAAGTATAAAAAAAAATAGGGCCGGGGTGTAGCGCGGAGGTAGAACGCCCCTGGGTTCAATCCCCGGTACCAAAAAAAAAAAAAAAAAAGTGGCTCTCATAATCAATTACATTCATTAATTTCATTACATTTCATTAATTCATTCATAAGCTGAAACCTATTTATAGGATTGTAAATGCATTTTTAATTTTTTTTGTGTGTGTGTGTGTTACTACTAGGGATTAAACCCAAAGGCATTCTACTTTGGAGCTATATCCTCAGCCCTTTTTTTAAAAATTATTATTATTTGTCTTGAAACGGGTTCTCACTAGGTTGCTGAGAGTCTTGCTAAATTGCTGAGACTGGTTTTGAACCTGCGATCCTTCTGTCACAGCTTCCCAAGTACTAGGATTACAGCCATGTGCCACCACACTTGGCTTCATTTTTAAATTTAAAAAAAAATATATATATATATATATCGTGTTTAAATTGTTTTAAGTTGTCCTCAAGCAATGAGAGGTTGGATCAGGTAGCAGAGATGAAAGAAAGGAAAAGGAGAGATATCAACTGTGTCAGTAATAAATTAAGGAATGTATAAAACAACTTCTAAAATATAAAATGTTTGTTCATATATTTTATATTATATACTAACTGCATATTTATAATGATCTAATCCAGAAACTGTATAATCCAGAAAAAAAGCCAAACACATTGGAACTATTATTTTTGTTAGAGTATAAGTCATGAAGATATTAAACTATTGATTTACAAACAAATACAAAGATGTGTGAGTGAGAAATCTCAATTATTAAATAAAATTATAAAACAATATAAATTGGCATTGCATCTACAGTATTCTGTAAATAATCATAAAAATTGGTAGAAAAATTATGAAAATATTTCCACTGTGGAAAAAGCAGCATACAATAGCAAGGTTATGCCTCTGTAGACTACAGGAATAATTCTATATTCAATTCTTTGAAGGAACAAGTTCTCCATTTGCTTAAGAAAAATTACAGTTCTATAATTCAGTCTAGCTATTCTCAAATTAGAGAAAGATTTTTACCCATCTTTGAATGACTTGACACAAGTAGCTGAGCAAATGATAATTTATTAGGGTTACATGATTTTTTAAAAAATATTCACCAATAAATATAAGTAGCAATGATGATTACATATCAGAGCACATTCTATTTGTGTTCTTTTTGTTGAATTAAATCTCATTGTCATTACTCATAATAATATATAATGTTTTTGTTAAAATATAATTTTTAAATTCTGCAGATTACAATAGTTTTTAAGAAACTCCATCAGCCATTTTTTCAGTATTAAAAATAAAACAATGAAACTAAGAATTGAAAAATATATATTGAAATGTACTTAAAATTTATATGCAAAAAATAAGTACCTATGTGGTGGTTACCACTTGAAAATGTTGATGACATTTTTATCATACCTCGACACGTTGGCATCACTCCACTCCATGTGCCATTAGTGGTGCAAGTCCTGACTTGGGAACCATTCAATTCCATGGTATAGCCTGGCTGGCACATGTAAGAAACATTTTGTCCAACCACATAATCATCTCCATATCTCAGTCCGTTGGCTGGTATACCTGGGTCTCCACAACTGATGACTATCAATATTGGATTAGAAGAGCAGATGGTTAATGTGGCATGTATTTAACAGACAGGAGTAGTAAACATATGGTATACTTAATATGTAAGTGGAGAAAATTAGATATTGTGTTCATTTTTAATCTTAAAATATAAGCCTATTCAAATCACCTACCGGCAATTCTTGATTATGATCAGTTATGCTTATTACAAATTCTACACAGGTGGTTCAGAAATTGTCATTTAGACCCATAAAAGATAAGGTTAATATGCTGCTACATTGTAGGGAACTCTGATGCAGTAACCCCTTTTAGCCTGTATTATGTGACGACAGAGAAAGCAACTTATAGTCAGATTTCTAAAATAACACTTGAAGTCAGTATTTCTATAGTGGCTACTGTAATCTTCTTGTGTGTGTGTGTGTGTGTGTGGTACTGGGGATTGAGCCTCAGAGTCTCCAAGCTACACCCTCAGTCCTTTTTAGTTTAGTTTTTAATCTGAAACAGGTTCTTGCTATGTTATTGAAAGCCTTGCTACATTGCTGAGGCTGTCCTTGAACCTGAGATCCTCCTATCTCACACTCCCAAGTACTAGGATTACGGGCGTGTGCCATCATGCCCGGCTATTGCAATCTTCATCAAGCTTGCTGGACCAAGAACATATTTTAGGTGCAGCATCACTCAACCAGATATTGCAATAGTTTTTAATTAAAACAATGCTAAATCCAAAAAGAATTATACCTCTGAATAAAGTATAAAATGTGAATTTAACACAATCAGGGTAGTATTTCTGATTTGTGGGCTCAGTGCAAAATGAAACTGCCATGGTAGGTGGCGAATAAATCAATTTCCCATCTCCAACTGTGAACCATCAACCCAGGCAGAATGAAACCCTCAAGAAATTGCAACTTCCATTTTCAAATGCACTTTCTACCTGGATTAGGGGTGGCTGTGAAGTCTTCCCATCCGGATCTTTGCATAATACTTGATAGTACTTTTAGCCTAGGACAGTAAAGCCACTGCTTTTCTCTGCCCTAAAACATCACGAATATATAATTTCTGACCCTCATTATTTGCATTCAACCCTTACAAGGGATGTAAGACAACAGTGTCATGTGGCCCACCCTCTCCTGGTTACATGTTAACTGGCTGTGTGAAAGGTGTCAGCAGTCCCAAAGCAGGAATGGGAATGGGGAGGCCAGGCAGGGCTGGGAGCATCGGGCTGGGGAGAGCAAAAGGCCTAGAAGCCAAACCAAGAACACTGGAAGGCAAAACACTCATGACCAGAGGCTCCAAGCCCTCAGCACATGTCCCACTACTCAGCAGACTTGAGTTACAAAACACAAATCCCAAGATAAAATTGACAAAGGCACCAAAAACATACACTGGAGAAAAGATAGCATCTATCTATCTATCTATCTATCTATCATCTATCTATCTACCATCTATCTATTTTGTGTGTGATATTAGGGATTGAACCCAGGGGCATTCTACCTCCGAGTGACACCCCCAGCCTTTTTTACTTTTTGTTTTGAAATAGGGTCTTACTAGGCTACAGAGAGTCTCACTAAATTTCTGAGACTGGTCTCAAACTTGCGAGCCTTCTGTCTCAGCCTCCCAAGAGCTGGGATTATAGGCATGCACCACCACACCCAGCTGAAAAGACAGACTTTTGAAAAAAATATCGGGTAAACTGGATATTCATGTGTAAAAGAATGAAATTAGATCCCCATCACTCACCCTGCACAAAAGTCAACTCGCAATGGATCAAAGATCTAGGACCTAAAAATTAGACCACAAACTTGGCAATTAAAGCAATTAAGAGAAGAAAACATAGGACCAACTATGCAACACATAGGCTCAGGCAACAACTTCCTTAAAGGACCCCTAAAGTTCAGGAAATAATACCAAAAATTAATAAATGGAATGGCATCAAATTAAAAAGCTTCTACATAGCAAAGGAAGTAACTGCAAGTGGGAAGAGAGCTTATAGAATTGGAGAAAGTCTTTGCCACCTACTCTTTTGATGGAGAATTAATATCCAGAATATATAAAGAATTCAAAAAACTTACCGCCAAAGAAACAAATTGCCCAATCAATAAATGGGCAAATGAACTGAACAGACATTTCTCAAAAGAAGAAAAGTAAGTGGCCAACAAATATTTTTTTAAATATGCAACATCTTTAGCAATCAAGAAAATGCAAATCAAAACCACATGGAGGTTTCATCTCTCTCTATGTAGAATGGCAATTATCAAGAATGCAAATAATAAGCCAGGTGGCACGGTGGCGCACACCTGTAATCCCAGGTGGCACACACCTGTAATCCTAGTACTTTGGAGGCTGAGAGAGGATGATCTCAGGTTTAAGGCCAATCTTAGTAATTTAATGAGATGCTCAGCAACTTAGCAAGACCCTGTTTCAAAATAAAAAGGACTGGAGGTGTAGCTCCAAGGTAGAATGTCCCTGGGTTCAATCTCCAGTAGCAACAATAACAACCAAAAAGAATACAAGTAATAATAAATGCTGAACAGGATGTGTGAGAAAAGAAACACTTATACACTGTAAGTTGAATTGTAAATTAGTATAACCACTCTGGAAATCAGTGTGGCATTTCCTCGAAAGTGTAGGAATGAAACCAACATATGGCCTAGCTATATCACTTCTCAGTATCTATGCAAAAGAATTAAAAGTTAGAATACTGTAGTGAAACATGCATACCCATGTTTACAGCAGTGCGCTTCACAATAGCCGAGTTATGGACCCTGTCAGGTGTCTGTCAACAGATGAATGAATGAAGAAAATGTGGTGTATATACCCAAATGGAATTGAATTCTCCCATAAAAAACAAAATTAGGTCATTTGCAGGAAAATGAATGAAACCAGAGAGCATTATGATAAACAAAATAAGCCTGACTCAGAAGGTCGAGGGCTGGAGGTTTTTCTCTTATATGTGGGAGCTAGAGAGCAAAAAGAAAAAAAAGGGGGGTCTCCTGAAAGTAGAAGGGAGATGGTAGAGTAGAGGAAGGGGACCAGGGCGAGGAAAGAGGGGAGGAAAAATGGAGGTGCTAGAGAATGAAATTGACCAAATTCTGTTATGTGCATGTATAAATATATAACAAGAAATACCACTATTATGTATAATTATAATCCAGCAATAATTTTTTAAGACAGTTGGGATAGTCATCAAAGAGCATTAAGCTCTAAACGCAGGATCTTTCTAAGCTTGGGATTCTTATCAACTGCACGGGTCTCATGTCCATGAACATGACTGCATATATAATATAATGATTTCTCTAAGATGGCACAAAAAACCTTCAAAAGACTTGAGAAAGCTCAGAAAATCAAAATAACACAAAACAGAATTTAAGAATAAAATATAACAAAAATATAACAAGTATTATATATAAAAGTGCTGTTTTGATGCACCAGATTTAAATAAGATTTGGTCAATGATTTGGCTAAAAGCTTTCAGGCAGCTAAGAAAAAGAAAAATATAAAGTATGTTTTGTATTTTCTGGAGATTAAAAAAACATGTAGTATACTTTCCTTTTGGTATACTGAAGCTTTTTGTCCTTAAAAGGGTAAATAATTTCCCCAAGTTATCCCGAATTATTCTGTCTCTCTCTGTTTTAAATTCATGGTTCCCATTCCCAGGAGTTTAGAGGTCCAAGTTAAAGACTAAGAATGGGTCATAGCATGGAGCACTTAATAGCTCTTCAACTAAGTTGTATTTATTAACTTTCTATTAATATTTATAAATGTTAATATTTTTCATATTGTAATCTGTTGAGCCTAAGAAAATTTAAGACTATGAATGATGGCATTTAAAGAGCAATATTTGGGTCACTCCATCTTATAATTGTTGAAGCCCTCAAGACATTTTGCTGAAATCAAAGTTATTGAGTATTTATTTATTTATTTATTTATTTATTTATTTTGGTGTTGAGGATTGAACCCAGGGGCATTCTACCTCTGAGCTGTAGCCTCAGCTCATTTTTATTTTGAAACAGGGCTTTGCTAAATTGCTGAGGATCTTGCTGAGTTGCTGAGGCTGTCCTTGAACCTGTGATCCTCCTGTGTCAGCCTCCTAAGTACTGGGATTACAAGTGTGAGCCACCATGCCTGGCTCCTATTGACTCTATTTGACTTGTAAGCAGGAGGACTTTTATCCCTGTGATTATTAATGAGGAAAAGATTTTTTAAATGATACAACTTGTTTTTTTTTCTTACCAAAAGGATACTTTAGGTCATTTCAAAAGTTATAACCACATGAAAATGACTATAAACCTTCACGTTTAGTTTAACTTTATTTCAATTTAAGATATCTTATATTTTAAGCCTATATTCCTAATTAAGAGGAAGACATTAACAAGAGCATATATAAATTTTTATTTTCTGCACAGTGTCCTTACAGATTGAATTAGAATCTTGGCAATAAGGAACAGCCAACCAATTTGTAGGGCACATGAGCTTAGATGCATCCACCAGAGGAAAGGACAGAGGGTTTATTTTACACAGGCACGAAGAAAGAGCTGTGCACTTTGTGGCAGCTTCATGAATGAAATGTCTGACAAAAGCTTCAGAAGGATTCGTTTGGTGACTTCCTAATGAAGCAAAGGCCAGTCAAAGAGGCAGTTTCCAATGGCAACAGTTTTTGTAAATAGCACCTGCTCCGCAAGTCAGTTCATTCACTACCAGCTTGTTTTCAGCAACCAAAAGTGGCTTTTGGTTTTTTCAGGCCAAACCTTAGAATAGTAACTCTAGGGATTTGCTCTAAAACTTGGAGACATCAGTGCAGGACAATAGGCTTCTGTGGTTTACTTTTAGAAAATCTTATAAGATTATCAAAATCCCTAAATATACATCACACACACACAGACACACACAGGCATGTGGACACACACACACACACACACACACACACACACACATACCAATAAATTACATGAAGACAAATATTTTGGCTCCATCTACATTGTTGTATTTTCAGAGCCTAGTCTAGTGCTTGACTCATCATCAGAGATTAAAATTTTGTTTAAGAAATAAGTAAGTTCTTTATGGTTGAGTAAAATTCCATTGTATGTATATACCACATTTTCTTTATCCATTCATCTGTTGATGAACAGCTAGATTGGTTCCATAGCTTGGCTATTGTGAATCGTGATGCTATAAACATGGATATGCACATATCACAATAGTGTCCTGACTTAAATTTCTTTGGAAAGATACATAGTAGTGGTATAGCAAGAATGTCATGCTAAGTGAGACCAGACAGTCTCAGAAGATCAAGAACCCAGATTTTCTCATATGTTGAAGCTAGAGATAAAAATAGGAAAGCAAAAGGACCCCATGAAAATAATGAGAGAGATGTAGAGTAGTGGAAGGGAATTGAGGGAGGGACAAGGGGAGGAAAAAAGGGAGGTGGGGAAGAAAACAGATCGAATAATGTTGAATGCATCTATGGATGTATCACTATGTTTCTCACTGTCTTGTAGAGTGAGAGAGGTGCCGTGTGGAGAGAGAAGCACACCAAGCGATGCCCTGTACATACATGAACATATCACTTTGAATCTCATTATAATTTATAATTACAATGCACCAAAAGAAGAAATAAAGGAAAAATAGATAAGAAATAAATAAGTGAGTATGTGAAGAAATTATTAAACTGTCAGCTCAAATTCCCCAAAATGTATAAATTGTTTTAAAGATCTGAATTTGTTTTGTGGGAGGTTTCTTATTACTCTATTGTGTAGTTGATGCCCTTTGGTATGACTACAATAAATCTAAATAGATTTTCTCTATACTAAAAAGGATACACAATTGTGATAATTCCAGTCAACCTTTGCCATTTCAAAGCTACTTTTTTTGTCCGGGTGTTGTGGTACATGCCTATAATTCCAGTATTTGGTAGGCTGAGACAAGAGGATCACAGGTTTGAGGACAGCCTCAGCAATGTAGTAGCAAGACTCTCAGAAACCTAGCAAGACCCTGTTTCCAAACAAAAAAAAAAATTTTAAAAAGGGGCTGGGGATACAGCTTAGAGGTAGAATGCCCCTGAGTTCAATTCCCAGTACAAAAAAAGAAAGAAAAAAACTACTTTCTTTTAACTTCTTGTGCAATAATTATAAATGTGCATTTTTAAGGAAAATGAAATCATGTCTCCCACAATGGACAATTTTTGCATGTTCCTACCCAGAGATCCACGTAAATTATTTTTAATGGTACAATATTCTCTTATGTGAATATATATTTAGTCTAATATGTGTAACCAACACCCTATGGACTGATGGTTGAGTTACTCCATTGTTTTCCTATTGTACACAATGCAGCCATGAGCGTTCTGGCTCGGCCATCCATTACACATGCGCTTTGCTAGGCCTGCACCATGGAGATCAGAACAGAGACCTACTGTAACAGAATGAAGTCCCACAAAGATGGTCAAACCATTCTTCTCATAATAATTCTGAATTTACACAGTCTCCCAGTTCAATAGTTGGTTGCTTTTTAAATTCCATGAAGGTAGGGTTTCTCAACCTTAACCTTGGCACTATTCATATTTGCGGCACTGTAAAGTTCAACAGGATCCCTGGCATCTACCTACTCGATTCCAATAACAAGCCTTGTCCTTGTATTGTGACAACTGAAAATATCTCCAGACATTGCCAAATGTCCCCTGAGAAGGAAAATAGGCCCTGGTTGAGAGCCACTGCACTGAGGGATGGCTCTCCCACCTGGAGGAGATGGAAATTCATATTTAGCTTTACTTTGCCCATTTTCATGATTAGATTATGTCCTAGGCCTCTCTTATGTGAGACTAGCTCCATCTCTAGACCTCTCATGAATAGGAAAACATTTTAAGAATTCTCAGGTTTGTGACAAAAATTGAGTAAAAGCCATTTCCGTGCTGGTTATCTGGAACAAAAAGCTTTAGACTCCTTTATCACTCAATCTGCTTAAGTACAGGGTCCCTGGCCAAATGAATAAAACCTGCCAGAGGCAGAGTGGTAGACATTGGCCATTTTGGAAGCAGAAATTGTAGTTGCTAAAAATGGGGAGAAAAAACATCTAAGCAAGCCAATGAACACATTTCGTTTTAGACCTGAAAGTGAATCCTTCTTCCACCTGACAAGCCTGCCCTGGCACAGGTGTGGCTTCTTCCCAGAACACAATGTGTGCAGGTACACCACAGGCTGTAGGTACCAGAAGTAGCCCTGCCTGGTAAACATGGAAAGGTAAGGATGTTAAATAACTAAATACTGAAAGTATTTCTTGCTGGAAAAAATTTTTAAAATATTTTTGAGGGAGTATTTACTTGTGCTTAGGTTTTAATCTTGACTCTCAATCTGAATATTGCAGAAAATAACTTCACCAATTTTAATCATCAGTTTTATTGATTTTTCTGTTTCAATGGATATTGTCTGAATTCTACCAGATCTCATTTGTCAATAAACATGTATGTTATTCAACAGTACTTCAGCTCATATCCTTTGGCTCATCACACTAAAATAATTCATCTCTGGCAAGATTTGCAGGTTTATTATTGGCTTACATTATATTCGCATTGTACATTTGACCAACCAAAATATCGTTAGTGAGATATGCAGTGGAAATTGTGATGTTATGCTGGAAAAATTGTCAAGCAAAATACATTTTATAAGTGGTCATTGCAATAAGAAATTACCACATTTTGCAAAATTTAAAATGGGAATTGCAGAGAAAAAGAAAATGAGAGAATGTAGAGAGGGATAGGCTACGCATTAATGAAACTTTACCATAAGCTTTGTAGCAATGTCTTATCTTCATAACATGTCATCTGTACTTCACCATTTCAGTGAATAGAGAGAATAAATCAAGAAAACAAAATAGAAGAAAATCACAAAGGAAAGAAGAGAAGTAACACTGCTTCTTGAATCAAACAGACTGAGGTCAATCTTAAAGCCTACATTTACTGTGTTACCATGAGAAAGAGAGTGATTTTCTAAGGTACTATTGCTTCCACTGTGAAAAAGAAAGGATAATAGTATACATCTCACAAATTTCTTGTGATTATTAAATGAGAGAATTATGTAAACCACCAAGCACAAGTTTTAATAAATGACTTTATGACAAATATTGTTATTTATGAGTGGAATTAGTAACAATTAGAATGGAAAGAAAGAAATAAGAATTTATTTGGTGCTCTGCTTTGAATGTTTGTGACCCCATAAAATTCATCTTGAAACCTAACCCCCCAATGCAATAATATTAAGAGAAGCCTCATTTAGGAAATGATGAAGTCATGAGGACTCTGGCTACTGAATGGGATTGAAGCCTCAAAAAAGGGCTGGAGGGAACTTGCTAGGCCCCTTTTTGCTTTTCTGCCTTCTAGAAACTCTGTGAGAACACAGCAACAATAATACCAAGGTTTATCTTAGAAGAAGAAATCAGCCCCCACCAGATACAGAATTTACTGGCACCTTGATTTAGGACTTCCCAGCCTCTAGAACTGTATCAAATAAGTTTCTGTTCTTTACAACTGACCCAGTCTCAGATATTTTTATAGCATCACTAACACTTTCTTTATATTTTTGATATATTATTTGTAACCAGTCTGTCCTGAATTGAGTGATTTTTAACTTGACTAAAAATTTCTAGGGGGAAATGAAGACCATTCAATAAAAAGTCAATCTTACTTTCAATCACAAGAATTGAGGTGTTTGTTTATCCTTACTAAAATTGGAAAACAACTAAAAATAGAAGACTGAGTTGTTCATTAATGAATGAATGAAACGATTATTCACTGTGAAAAAAAAACATGTGCATTGCTCAGCAGATTTCTTTTACTCTGAATATTTTCATTATTAAACTGTCTCCAAAAACTACGTATTAAAAAAAAGAAAACATACTATGTACCAGAACCTATATGCTATGTTAGCTATAGAATTATAGGCCTTACTTGAAAGTAGTTTAGAGTTGGAATAGTAAATAATTTATACTGATAGTTAAAATAAGATGCATATACTTCAATCAGTCAACAACTATTTACCAAGTCATTCTTAGGCAGTTGGTGCTGTGCTACACCCTAAACGGTCTGTGAGATAAACAGACTTACTTACTCACCCTCTATAGAGTTTGCAACTCAATAGCATAGGTAACTGCCACAGAAGAGTTATACAGTACAGAGATGACTTTTAACAAAAAGGATATAAGGAGGAAGTGTCCTGAGAAGGCTTTCTACCAAATATGTTGTTTGAGCTGATACTTAAAAGGTAGCTAAGAGTTTTGAAGGCTCAGATGGGATGGTGTAGAATGGACACAGTAAAGCATTGGTTAACATTAGCTTTTTCCATACTGCAAAAATGAGACATTTTCCAAGCAAAGTGGAGGACTTTTGCTTTCGAGCTAGGTGTTTGTTAATAGATGAATGGATAAAGAAAATATGGTGTATACACACACCAGAGTTTTACTCAGCCATAAAGAAATATAAAATTATGTCATTTGCAGGAAAATGAATGGAACTAGAGAACATTATCCTAAATGAAATCAGCCAGTCTCAGAAAGTCAAGGGCCATATATTTTCTCTCCTATGGGGAACCTAGAGAGAAAATAGGAAATAAAAGGTACTTCATGATAATAAGGAGACAGAGCAGTAGAAATCGTGAAGAGAGATTGGGGAGGGAGGAGCAGAGAGGAGAAAAAAAGGCTTGAGGAAGGAAACAGACCCAATAATACTAGGTTCATATAAAAGGTATCAATACCAAATTTGTTAGCATGTACTATAAGGGAGGAGGAGGTAGTAGGATGGGGTTAGGAGGAAATATACCAAGCAATGTTGTACACATATATGAATGTATCACTTTGAATTTCACCAGGATGTATGATTACACTGGACCAATAAAATTCTAAAAAAAAAAAATAAACAGAACAAAAACAAATTGAGAAAAACATTTCAAAGCAATGACCCCAGTCCAAAAAGCTCCATGATCTTTAAGTGATGGGGAAAAATTCTTTTGTGCTATGATTGCCCCATCATCCTGCCTCAGGGAAGTTTCTGAGCTGTGGCACAGGGAAGAGGAACCCATGCGGAGACTAGCATACTCTAAGGTGAGAAAATGGATCTTAGAGTCAGGAGAGAACCATGTATACAGAGTTTCAAGACAGAGTACCAGAGAGAACATTCACAGAGAAAGATATCTGGAGATGTAGGGAGAAAACTCCTCCAGGGATCATCAGAATACTGATTCACTTGTAAGAAAACTACCCGAGGTGGGGCAGTTCCCATGTACTTCCTGCCCCCCCCGCAGGCAAAGCTGCCTCTCTATCAACATTCCACTCCTCAGTGGTACATTGGTTAACAATTGATAAACTTACAGTGACACTGAAGTTTTTCTCAAAAAACATAAGCAAGCACAGTTTTCCAATGCATGTGTTATCGTTGTTGGTTAAATATTTTTCTTTTTACAGGGATGGGGATCAAACCCAGTGTCTCACACATTCTAAGCTGTATCACTGAGCTACAACCCCAGCCCTTAAATCTATTTTATCCTATACATAGGCATTAATTTATATAACTTCAAGAATGTAACATAGTAAATCATCTAACAGAACTGATTTAACATGGAAAATCACCTGTCAGGACTTCCTATGATAACACAAGTACCCATAAAGAATTGTTATGCCTTTTTAAAAATCAAATTGGTTATTGATATGTGTTAGATTGGCAAAATAAAATTGAATTATTTGTATTTTTGATCTTGATGACAGCTAAGTAATTAAAAGTCTTAAAATTCTATTAAAATGTTTTTGATAGTACTGATTTTTTTTGGTACTGGGAATTTTATTTATTTATTTATTTTTTGGTAGAATACCCAAGGGCACTCTACTTCTGAGCTACAACCCAGCCCATTTTTAATTCTTTATTTTGAAACAGGGTCTCACTAAGTTGCGCAGGGCCTCACTAAGTAGCTGAGGCTGGCCGCAAACCTGCGATCCTCCTCTCTCAGCCTCCCAAGTTCTGGGATTACAAGCATGTGCCACCATGCCCGGCTTTCAACTGATTCTTAAAGTCACCAGTGTACAGTCTTACCAGAATACTACCGCCATCTTTTAATCTGAAAGACGGTACAAATATTCAAAACCTTGCAAGGTTTTATCAGTTACAAAACACACCTATATATGTACTCATAAATACTTTCACATAAATAATTTTCAAGATTGAGAAAAAACTCACTTGTGCAGTTAGGCAGCGTTCCAGACCACGTTCCATTGGCTGTGCACTGCCTAACTGAAGGTCCAGAAAGGATGTACCCCTCCATGCAGGAGTAAATGACCGAACTGGAGAACGTCGTGCCGTCGATTCGAAAGACTTTCCCATTGGCTGTTGTTGCTGGGTTACCACACTGCACAGCTAGAAAACAAAATGTTTAGGAATTGTCAAAAGTAAAGCAATTAGAAATCATTTCACAAAGAGTTCATGCCTAAATGCTCCTTTAAAATTATCCAGAGAAGCAATAAAATCCTCCTAAATAAGCAGTAAACTCTTTTTTTAAGTAATTGAAATTCAAGATGAATTTATGTTGATTTTATTAGCTTAATTACTGGGATGCAAATCATAATAACACAGTCTTTTTTAAGACTGGTATTAGTAGCTTCAGTAAAAAACTTTACAAAATAAAGTAATTACTCAAAGCGTATTGCCTTCAGGTATCACAAAATCTTTCAGAGGATTATAAGAATCTCAGCTTAAAAGGCAATTCATGTAAAATTGGAAGATATGTAACAATAAGATTTAATAGAGATTTATTATATTTATACTTCTAAGAGGAAAATATAAAATATACAATCAAAATCTTATAAAAATTCATGCATATTTTATACAAACATATAACTGATTTGCATTAAAAAGTTAGAATCTCTGTTTCTGGGCCATGGAGTATGAAAAATAAATAGTAAAAACAAAGCAACTAAATTCTAGTAATATCTGTCATTAAGTTTTCAATATATTCTAAATAGAAATACCAAACACAAATACCTTTTAGTGAATAACTATTGTGCAATAATTACAATATTACAGGAAGTTCTGATAGGCATTTGGCTATGCTAAATAAGTTCTGACTGATTTATTATGTTAAATTCTTGAAATTATATAGAGTATTGCCTATGTATGGAATGTCTAACTACTTGCTATCAATAGTATAAGCAATTTTTTATATTTACTTTCTTTTTATTTTTTAATTTTTTTAACATGCTTTTATTGGTGCATTGTTAAGCAAATTTTAAAAATATCTTAAAAGCAATCCTATAGCATATTTAGTACTAAATTTTGTTGTAATATTAAAAGCAATTTATTACTTTACAGAATTTAAAGCTATCTTTATGAAGTATGATTATAATTTCATAAACTGCCATCTATATCCCCTGTTGCATCTGTGTGTGTGTGCGTATGTGTGTGTGTGTGTGTGTGTTACTGAGAATTGAACCCAGAGGAGTTCTACCACTTAACTACAACCCAGCCCTTTTAAATTTTTATTTTGAACAGGGTCTTCCTGAGTTAATGCACGCAAGCCTAGAGCCTGAGGTCCTTCTGTCTCAGCCTCCTAAATACTGGGATTACATACCTGCACCACCCTGCCTGGCTTTACTTTTTGAAACAGAGACCCAGGCCCAGTCAAATTTCTGCACAGTAAAAGCAAGACCTTCTTTAATCATCAGCCAAATCATACTATCAGTCAAATCATATAGCCAAATCATCCTATCCATTTTCTTGTCTATAATTTCCCCACAACTAATACATAAATTTCTCTTATGCGAAATATTTTTATGTGAACCAAGTACAAGGAAAATTAACTTTAAAAAATTAAGTGCATCATCTATGATGAAGGAAGGCAGAAAGTTTGGTCGACACAGAGAAGAGAGGCAGCAACTACTTTTCCTCTGAAATATTGACATTTAGGAGAAGAGGATTTTATCGCTGCCTGTAAACAAAGATGTATTTATCTTCATCACTATCTGACAAAGCCATCTCTACTTACAAGAGTCATTTCCCACCAGGCATACTGACACACACCTGTAATTCCAATGCTTGGGGATTACTGCTTGGGAGGCTCAGACAGGAAGATTGCAGGTTTGAAGCTAGCTTCAGCAAAAGTGAGACTCTCAGCAACCTAGCAAGACCCTGTTTCAAAACAAAAGATAAAACAGGGTACAGGTGTAGTTTGGATGTAGAATGCCCCTGAGTTCAATACCCAGTACCTCCAAAAAAAAGTCTTTTCTCAGCAGTCAGAGCACCTAATCTAACAAAAATGATAAATGATATTCATTGAAAATTTACTATGTGACAGGTAAATTTTTCCAGTATTATTTAATCTTCATAATAATGACATGAATTAGTATTAATATCAATAGCATTACCTGGTAGAGAATTGAGACACAGCAAGATTAAGTAACTTGCCCAATGTCACACACCTAGTTAATGGAAGATTGCTCTTCTAGTATAAATTCCTAGGGATGATTTACAACAAAAACACTGGATCATATTCAGGAAAGTAAATAATATGATTAAACATAATACATGTTTTCCAATTATTTGTTGTGTCCGATGTTTCATATAAACCATATTTTATATGTTTACCTTTTTTGTTGCTGGAGACAATTCTTGTTTTAAAGCCACTTTATCATTTTTATGAAAAAATGCAGCCATTTCTAATATATCCAAAAATAAATGAAAGTATAATGAAGAAAGTAAAGATCACTTGTAAGTCTACCACTAAGAGTTAATAAACCTGATAAAATACTTATATATGCATATATGTGTATATATATATATAGATTGTAGTATATTTGTTTTAATATTCATTTTAAGCATTGTGCTAGGCATAAAGTATACAATATTGAACTATTACCATTTTAAATGTAGAACTATATTATGCATGCTATTCTATTATCCTATTTTTCTTAACACTACAATTAGGGCATCTTCTATTATATAGTTTAGAAACTGGATGGTAAACTGGGCGCGGTGGCACACACTTGTAATCCCAATACTTGGGAGGCTGAGACAGAAAGATCACAGGTTCAAGGCCAGCCTCAGAAATTTACCGAGGCCTTTCTCAACTTAGTGAGACACTGGTTTAAAATGAAAAATAAAGTAGGGCTCTGGGTGTAGCTCGGAGGTAGAACACCCCTGGGTTTGATCCCCAGGACCACACAAAATTAAAAAATAAAATAGAAATAAAGAAAACATAAAGAAAGAAACTGGGTGGTTTTCCATGTGTGTATATTCATAATTTACCTATCCAATTCCTTATTGATAAATATTAAATTTAGTTTAGTTATGTTTTGCTTTTCTATGATTTTTGGTTACAACATAAACTAATATATATATATATATATATATATATATATATACAACTCTTTACGTTGATCCCACTTTAAGATAAATATTTGAAAGTGGAATTTCTGGCTAATTTTAATTAAAAACATTTTAAATTATTTAAAGTATATTGTTGTAGAGTCACCCAAAGTACTCTAACAATATGCACATATATCAGTGGTGTAAAGCTTTATTTTCACACATCTTCTATAACACCATTTGTCATCACTTTTTAACAACTTGTCAGTTTGTCAAAAATGCTACATTCTATAAATTTGAATTTCTCTGTTTATTGGTAAAAGTAATTTAAATAAGTTATTTGATTTTTTACATGTGCCTTATCTTTCACATTCTGTTATAAATTTTGTTTTATTATAGATTAGAGTAATATAACAACACAAAACATTTAGAATAAAAAGTATACTACTAGTTTCATAACTGTTCTATTATTATTTTTGTATACTTCCTTTAATAATTTCTTTTTTTTTTTTTTTGCGGTACTGGGGATTGAACGCAGGGGCGTTCTACCTCCGCGCTACGCCCCCGGCCCTATCTTTTTATACTTTATTTTGAAACCGGGTCTCATGAAGTTGCAGAGGGCCTCACTAAGGAGAAGAGAGAGAGAGACAGGGAGAGAGAGAGTGAGAGAGCTGAGGCTGGCCGCGAACCCGGATCCTCCGGTCTCCGCCTCCCAAAGTACTGGGATTACAAGCGTGCGCCACCACGCCCGGCTAATAATTTCTTTACATGAATAATATTTTCCATGGATCTAATAGAGTACATAGTTCTAATCACATTTTAACTAATATTTATATGAAGTACATTTTCCCACATTGCTTCTAGACTTTATTCTAATATTTTGTTGATTATGCAAGATTAAATTATGTAAACATGTAAGTGCTTATGTAATATTTTCCTAGTATAAGATTGCTTCCAATTATTGGTGGTTATAAATGATTATAAATAAAAAATTGCATTTTAATTACTGTATATTTTCTTTACTAATATTATTTTCTTTAGGAAAAAAAATTCCTCAGAAGTGGAATAACAAATCAAATTATAGATATATCCTATGAATATTTATACATTTTTGTCAAATTGCTGTCAAAATTAAAAAATAAAAATCATCTCAAAATGTTTTAAATTTCTAGTTTTGATACATACACCAGAACTTCATATTATCTTTTTTTTTTTTTTTGCAGTACCGGGGATTGAATGCAGGGGCGTTCTACCTCCGCGCTACGCCCCCGGCCCTATTTTTTATACTTTATTTTGAGACCGGGTCTCACGAAGTTGCGGAGGGCCTCACTAAGTAGAGAGAGAGAGACAGAGAGAGAGAGAGAGAGAGAGAGAGAGAGCTGAGGCTGGCCGCGAACCCGGATCCTCCAGTCTCCACCTCCCAAAGTACTGGGATTACAAGCGTGCGCCACCATGCCCGGCCCTCATATTATCTTTTTTAAAATGGATGAAAATGATGTCTTGATGTTTAATTGTAATTTTCTAATTAGTAGTTCTGTTAAATATTTTTATAGATTACTATTTTTTGCTTTTCTGTATTTTCTGTTTGTATCCTTTGTCCATTCATCAACTAAAATCTGTTTTTCTAAGTGATTTGTATGAGCTCTATTTATGCGATAAATATGTTAGCTGCAATCAATAGTTTACCTATTAACCATAATGCACATGCCAATAAAACAAAGTCAATAGCAGTCTGTATTTTATATATAAAATATATTGTATGTCATCTGAATAATGTCCTGACTTAGAAATCACTCATCCATAATGTTGCACATATAATGATGCCTGTAAAATCATGATAGGGTCTTTGGCTTCAGAAAATAAGTTTGAGAAATTGAGTGGATGGTTTAGTTTGCCTTACTGTATTTTTCTGAGCAACTATGTTCTCTGACACCTCTTTCATATCAACTGAGTTGCAGTTCTCTTAAGATTATTAGGATTGATGCAGTTAAAAAAGATAATTATCTTTTCTAGAATATGGATACCAATTTTAAACATAATTAAAATATTTCTAAAATATATTCAATCAAGATACTCAAGAATATCCTACTGGGAATGTTGTCCTATTTATAAACCTATATGCTTAGTATAACATAAAGTAAGGTTTATAAATGACATTGCAAGTTTAGCTTTTAAAATAAAACAATCACAGCTGGGCTTAGTGGCGCGGCTTGTAATCCTAGTGTTTGGGAGGATCCGTGTTCATGGCCAGCCTCAGCTACTTAGTGAGGCCCTCCACAACTTAGTGAGACCCTGTTTCAAAATAAAGAATAAAAAATAGGGGCTGGGGGTGTAGCTCAGAGGTAGAATGACCCTCAGTTCAATAACCAGTACCACAAAAATCAATCAATCAATCAATCAATCACAAAAAGGACAATTTTTTTTTTTTTTGGTGGTACCGGGGATTGAACCCAGAGGCATTCTACCTCCATGCTACACCCTCGGCCCTATTTTTTATACTTTATTTTGAAACTGGGTCTCACGAAGTTGTGGAGGGCCTCACTAAGTAGAGAGAGAGAGACAGGAAGAGAGAGAGAGAGAGAAAGAGAGAGAGAGAGAGAGCTGAGGCTGGCCATGAACCCGGATCCTCCAGTCTCCGCCTCCCAAAGTACTGGGATTACAAGCATGCACCACCACGCCTGGCAAAAGGGACAATTTAAATCACAGGAATAACTGTCCAACAGCATTTCATTTTCTAGCCAATCTTGTAAAGATTTATTTGTGTTAATTCTGGGTCAGTAAGAATAATCATCAATTTTACTCAATCTAAAAATTATGAATTCTATTAACTACTAGTAGTACTTTACAAATAAAAATTTATTTATACTTAGACATCTTCCTATATTTTTCCATTTCTACAAATTTGGAAGGTAAAACAGAGACTGAGGTAACGGTCATGAAAGAATAACCTTTTTTCCGCTACTGTCAACAAGGTAAAGTGGATAAAAATAAACCTCTTTAATATTTTTTTACTTTTTAATATAAATGTCTGCTATGTTGTGAACAGTTTGTATGTAAGCGATCAGTGAGAATAATAAAATTATATATAGCCAGGCACGATGGAACATGCCTGTAAACCCAGTACTTAGGAGGCTGAGACAGAAGGATCGTAAGTTCAAGGCCAGTTCGGGGAACTTAGTGAAATCCTGTTTCAAAATAAAAAATAAAATTGGGCTGGGGGTCCAGTCCCCAGTCCTACACACACACACACACACACACAAAAAAAAAAAAAAAAAAAAAATATATATATATATATATATAATAATGATCTGTTATGGTTATCATACAAGATGATGTTAGTATAACTGAAATACTACTGTTTTTATTTTGTGGCTGAAGGCCAGGAGGTAGCAGTAAGCATAATTTTCCTAGTGAATTTGTACATGGATGGAACTCCAGCGTTCTCAATTCCTGCTTGCCTTTACCTTTGCACTCTGGCTGCCGTCCAGTCCAACTGCCATTGGCTAAACACATTCTTTCTTCTGAGCCATGAAGGACATACCCAGTATCACAAGCAAATCGCACAGTACTTTTCGTTCTGAAATCGCTTTCCTGTCTAGAACCATGACCAGGAGTACCGGGATCCCCGCATGTACCTGTGGCATCACCTGCAATGTAGTAGAACTTGAGTTAATTCATTTCTTTTTTTTTTTTTTTTGCGGTACCAGGGATTGAACCCAGGGGCGTTCTACCTCCGAGCTATGCCCCCAGGCCCTATTTTTATCCTTTATTTTGAAACCAGGTCTCATGAAGTTGTGGAGGGCCTCACTAAGTAGCCAAGGCTGGCCACAAACCCGGATCCTCTGGTGTTCGCCTCCCAAGTACTGGGATTACAAGCGTGCGCCACCACGCCTGACTGAGTTAATTCATTTCAACAAACATTTATGAAGCTCACAATTCAGGCTAATAGTCTAGGAGGCATTTGTTTTTGTGCCTGCTGTGTTTGAAGATGATAACTTGACTGAGTAAAATTATAATTTGTATTTCTCACCTAAGAAGAAAAAATGCTTATATGAAAAATAAAATAGCTACAGGGTATGGTGTTATTTTGCTTACCAGTGATATTTGGACACATTAAATAGGTTACAGACATTGCTTTAGTATTTCCAGAACCTACTTTATAACTAAGCTAATGAAAAATTTATAACTGACAGTACTATGGATTCAAATGACAATGCACTTAGAAAACTAAAATTAAAAACTGCATTCAGTAATTTACAGTTTTCCTTCTCTGGGTTTTCTAATTACTGATAATCTTTTTGCTGTTAAACTAGAACTATGATGTGCTAGGGCACATAAATAGCACAATATATTTATTACTATGGGCTAAAATCTGTCCCCTAATTTTCTCCCCACAGATGAATGAACTGCATTTTCCTCATACATTAAAACATAAAAATAACTTATATAATCAACTAAATATAAGAAACCATGGCTTAACTTTCTAATGTGGATTTTGTTCATAACTAGGTATTCATTTATTTTACTTTTAAGAGTTTATTAAATATACTAAGTGCCTTTATAACTTTTTAAATAATTTCAATCAAAGTTCCCATAGTAGTAATTCATATGGAGGGGTTAATATATAAATATTGAAAATAATCTCTAGTTCTAGATGCCATTTTGACAATCTCTGTGTTTTTAAAATTCTTCTTCGTAATCCTTCTTCCTAATTTTCATGTGATGTAATATTAAAAAACACACAAAATTTTATGATCAGCATTTCACTTTTAAATACCTATGCATAAAGCCAAGCATGGTGGCACACACTTGTAATCCCAGTACTTGGGAGGCTGAGACCGGAGGATCCGGGTTTGCGGCCAGCCTCATCTACTTAGTGAGGCCCTGTTTCAAAATAGAGAATAAAAATAGGGCTCGGGGTGTGTGTAGCTCAGAGATAGAATGCCCCTGGGTTCCATTCCCAGTACTTCAATAAATAAATAAATAAATAAATAAATAAATAAATACCTATGCATAAATTTGCTTTTTGCACAAATTCAGTAGGAAGCTCATAATACACTAGCGTGTGTTTATGTGCATGGCATGTTTATTCGTATATACTATTATCTGACAGTTAATGTTACAATGAGTTACTCAAAGATTTTAAGTCTCATGAAAATCAGTTTTATAGCCACATTAAAAAAGAATGGTTTTTAAAATGTGTAGATTAAACTTGAAATCCCAAGCAATCCCTTCATAGAGATTATCTAGTAGTTACAAGAAGATTTGGGAATTAAGTAATCACTTCACAACTTTCACCTCCAAAGGGAACACAGTGTAAAGCAAACTAATAATAAGTTATCAGCATGATCTCCCCAGAAGTAAAATCATATAAAGATAATGGACAATATGTAAGTAAAAGAACAGGCAGAAAAATAAGCATCAACAATATCTAGTTGATGTATAAAAACAAATAGTATCAATTAGGAAACCAACTTAGATCTAAGTTTTAAATATTTTTGAAGCAAAGCAGTAGATGAAGCATCTTTAAAAGGATTTATCAATTACTCTGTGAACAGATTATTAATTAAAATGGCTTTAGTATTCATTTATTCAAAGATAATTATTGGGGTTGTAAGAACTCAGGAGTCAGACGTTGCCTAGTAATAATATAGAAAGTTAGGATAGATAAATATCTCTCATAAGGCTTGTTAGGTTAGTTCAGTTCAAAACCTTTTAGGACTTCATTTTTAAATTATGCCATTAAGTAATAAATTGCTTAGAAAGTTAAATAGAACTGAACTCTGACAGGAAATTGCTGATAAAACATTGCCTTCTGGGGAAAATTATATTTGATATCTGCTAAAACAGAATAGCTACTTTAGTTTGAGCAGTTTCACCATTTCTATGAACAATAGCATCTTAAAACCCCATAATTCTTTACATTAGACATAACACAATTCAAATCACATGCCTGTAATTTATCATCTGGGAGATCAGTGTTCATTTGCCTCTAAATTTATTTTTTTCAGTGTAAAATAATAGATTTTATTCTGGTAGACTCAATCTTTACTAAAATTTGCTCTAATAACCCCAAATAATATTGGCCATCATATTTTCTTCAATCTGTTAATTGTGTTCTTTTTTATGTGCTTTTATTGGTGCATTATAGTCTCATATCACAATGGACATCAATTTGACGGTAACATACATGCACATCTTTTTTACATCACCTTTGAGCTATCCCAATACATGTATAAGCAATGTTTCAACTTTTCTCATGAAATTTTTAGAGACATACATCTTTAGATTATTTTGTCTATCTATAAATAAAAATAATAATGTAATTTCCCACATACTTTGTCTATTTTTCTAAGTGGTACCTGAACAATGAGGCTGTGATCCACTCCAGTGGCCGTTTAATTGGCAAGTCCTTGATGATTGGCCTAGAAGGGAACGCTTTCCTGTGCAGGAATAGTGAACAGTAGACCCAAAAGTATACTTCTCGCCAGACAGGACTGCATTAGGAGGAACGCCAGGGTGTCCACAGTCAATCACTACAATACATAATTATTCAATATAAAATTTTTTTATATCTCCTATCGAACAACCTGAACCAACTTGTTCATAAAATATTTCAGAAGTAAAGTTTCTACTCAAACATCTGAAACCTCCAGTAAACAAATATTTATCAGGGTTTTTAAAGATTAAGTGGAGTTTGCAGTTGTAGGTGAGTTTAATAGATACTTGTACAATAAGCAAAGCATAGAAATGTTTTAGTGGTATGACAATTCTGGTTGTGGAGCTGGTGAGTGTGTTTTGTGTGCATATGTGCATGGGTCTGAGTTTGTAAGCACATGGGAAAACGTGAAATTTAGGGAGAGGAGAGGAATGAGGTAGATTGCTAAATAAGGACATAGGAAGCCATGTAGGATTCAAAGTGAGGCCACACCAAAATTAAAATGGAAGAATTTTTAGAATAAAGGAGATGAAGGGAAGATGGATCTGTGATTCACAATCTAACTTAGAGTCTAGAATCATTCCATTCTAGGTATGCTGTACAAAGAAAATACTCAGTGATGAGTCATCTAAACTTTCTTCTAGACATAGCAGAATCAGAACTCAACAGATTGTAGAATATTATTTATAAGTTAGAGGAAACTTGGGAAATTAATGTGTGCCTCTATTAACGGGACTCAGAAAAACACCCTATTTTTCTAGAGTATCAAGCAACCCTTAAGGAGACATAAACTTAATAAAATCTTTGAGAATTTAGCACACTACCAGGGATTGGTATAGGAAATGAAAAAGCAAAAAGTATATAAGAGTCAAGAGGTTTACATGTCCTACAAAAAAAAAAAGATGGGATGATTTACCTACAGAATATCAAGTAAGTGAATTATTCAGAGATCAGCCTACTAAAATAAGTTAAATAAATTTTAATCAGCAGACCAATGTGCTGCAATATTTACATAGAACTTGAAATTTTATAAGCTCTGCAAAAATTTGGTTTTTTATTAGTATGAGCACTGTCATAAAATTTTATAAAGTCCACTTCATGAATATAAAGGAAATGCCTCTAAATAAAACATGATCATAAAATAATCTTTTAATTTAGAAATTTAGTATATGCAAAAATTATTTGCATAATGATTTCCTGACATACTAGTCCTTTATTCTACATTTCTTCTCTTCCCTACCATGTCCAAGCATCATCAATTCTTTTAATTTGAGACCTATCAATTGACTGATGGCCTAGAATTAATGTTCATTTCTGTCTTCACAAATTTTCAAACTGTTTTTCTCACTATGGATGTGAATTATATACATTTCTGATACAATTTACTTTATTCATATTCTATTCCTAATGTAATATATGACAAACATGATCATTTAATATTCACTGACTTGAAAGATGTATATATTGTTATTGTACTTAATATGTGTTTATATATGATAAATATTAAAGACCAATACATTTTAAGTAACATCTTTGTTCAAATTCCCAAGTATTCTTAATGACTTCTTATATTAAGACCAATTTTGCCTTAAAAAATTCAATACCAATTCAAAATAAAAATGTACTTGACATGTAAGGGACAGTAATATCATAGAGTAGGAAAGGTATTTTTCATATTTTATCTGCTCTATCAAAGCTCAAAAATCAAAGAATAATAAAAAACTGCTTATCACCTTAATTTTAAGGAAGATGATATTTGGGCATTGAATTGGCAAAACAGTGGAAATATAGTTGCAAAACAATAAAAAGTATGTATTTTCCTCTGATATATAATATATATATATGTATATAATATATATATATATATAATATATATACATATAATATATATGTATATATATTAAAATTGCTCTATATAAAATAGTTCCGAGCTCTTTTATAAAGACAATGAGTGTCCACCTTGCTCCCATGGCATTTTCTAAAGGGACAGTTCACATTATCTACTTACTGATACATTCTGGTAAAGGTTTGTCCCATTGTCCATTTGGCTGACATATCAAAACTGAAGATCCAAATAAAAAATATCCAGGATTGCAGTCATAGAACACTACGGTGCCATAGGTGAAATTCCCGTGTTCTATTTTGCTTTCTCTTTTGGAATTGGCTGGAATTCCAGGATCAGAACAGTTGACCACTAAACAAGTGAGAAATGGTAAAAAAAAATTTTGGAATATTATATATATTACCTACTTTGATGTCTATTAAAAATTTAGAAACTTAGTCTCAGAGGTAAATTCAACCAAATAAATTAAAAATTCCAGAAATAAAGTTAATTTATGAACTATCTAGATAATGGACTGAAAATTCATGTGGTTGAAAATATTTTAAAATGGACAATTTTGGCAAATTTATTTGATTAATAGCAATTCCATAAGAATTATGCTGAGGACAGATTTAAATAATGATACATTTAAGCCGTTGTTGAATCTATAAAATAAAATGTAGAAAAATGATTATTAGGTTGCATTTTATCAGACGATATTAAGTCAATCACATTTCCTTGCAAAATGGGAACTCACTAAAGAATTCTTCTTAATCTGTTTTTATATTGAAAACAACAAATAAAGCTTCTATGCAAGTATCATGGTAATCCAGGCCCCAAAGAGAGTTTTTCCAAACAGATGAAGAAAACGAAAGCCAAAGCTAAGTTCCATTAATTATGAAGCAAACTGCAAGTAAAATGATCTTAGGAACTTTTTCTATTCAGTCACAAGTAGGTACCAGATAATAAAGGTAAGCAGATGTGAAGCCTTCCGGTTTTAACTTTTAAAACATAAAAGTTAAGAATTTTAGAAAAAGGAAAAAGAGTGAGATGGCATCAGTAGTAAAAGCTTTTTGTTTATTATTTAAAAACTTTCTAATGTTCTGCCCTTGCTGTTTCAGATGCGTCATGTGTACACAGGCCCATTGTCATCATACTCCTGCCTGGAACATAGTTGGACGCTTACCTTTGCACACGGGTGGAGGGTGGCTCCACTGCCTGTTGGCCTGGCATTGTGCTTTTGTTGGCCCTTGCATAAGATACCCAAGATTGCAAGAAAATGTCACCACATCGTTAAAGTTGAATCCATTTCCACTCGTTCTTCCGTAAATTGGGCTACCAGGATGACCACAACTAACAGCTAAGACCGTTGGGGAAGGGGGACGAAACAGAAGAACATTTAGTTATCGATTTTCACATGAAAATTATACTTGATTCTTTCAAACAAAATAGAAAGACCACTTTATATGTGGGTATATATTTAAAGTACTTTTTTTTACTAATGCAAAAGAACAAAAGAGAATGAAATAATAGAAATAATATATTAGCAAATAGAAGTATAGTATTAGCAAATAGAGAATTACTGAAAACTGTGATCGTCTTATTTAAGTGGGTACATAGATGCTTAAAGTTTCATGTTGCTTGTTTTCTTCTTTCTACTTTTTTAGGGAAGAACACCAAGAATTGAAAAGATCTAAGGAATGATTAAAGTTTTTGTCACTAGTTAACAGCAGCAAGGAACGAAACTGAACCAGTTTTCTTTTTCTAGCTAAGTTTAAGGACTGAAGGTACTTGAAGGAATTTTTTTGGTACTTTATTTTGAAATAATACTTTTAGTATTATTTATGCAATCAATTTTTATGAATAATAGAATCGTAAACAAGAGTTTGCTTGAAAAGTAAATTAATGTGACTATATAATATGGACAAGAGAAAATGATGCATGATGTTGCACTAGAATTCTCATTAATATTTTGAGGTACCAATATTAACATTCCCCAAATCAATCCATCTTACTGGTTTATTTTCTTCACCATTGACAGTTGACAATTTAACACTATTTTGCTTGGAAATAATGTTCTCGGTTAGATGAATTATTTAGATTCTTTTAATATTATGGTCCTACTATCAATTTTATGTAGTGCTGGCTTTCCCTAAACACTCTGTATTTCCATGAACTGTTTTATTGGATCATCTCACGCTATTAATCAGAGCAACTCCAGTCACAGTCCTTCATAATTGGGCATGGTGAGAGACCACGGTCGCTTTTAGTACTTACAAAATGACCCGAGAGCAATTATTTTCCAGCTGTATCGTTAATGTCAGACTACTCATTTGGAAATTTAACTACATTTTATTCTTGCTTAAAATTATCAATAAAGAAGTCAGTTTTACCCCAAGGGCCAATTCTCTTTTATAGTCTCAATTATTCAACAAGAAACACAGCAATATTAGTTGGCTATGCTTTAATATAAATGAAAAGTAAAAAAAACAAAACTAGAACAAATCCAAGCAGAGTATTGCTGTCTTTAAATCATCAGGAAATTGATGGTGTCTGTATGTATATGTGAGTATGTGTCTTAGAAAATTATTTTAATCGCAAACAATATGCTCTATTACCCTGTTATCTCAACACCCAAAAGTATTTCCATGAAATTAGGATTCCAGTGCATTTCTGTTAATTGGAAAAAATATAACAATGATGGAATATGTGAATATGAGTTAAATTAGTTATAAGTTAAATAAAATATTTCCTATGAACCCACATTAAATGTATGACATATTATTTCTCTGAAGCTTCCACAATCTCTATTATCCTGTGGTGTTATAATTACAACATATTGATAGTACCTATGATCATTTACTAAATAAGAATTTTAATAGAAATGCCAGTGATTGGGGTTAGAAATTATTGGGGAGAAAAGAAACACATGGCTAATTGATTTTATCCAAAACTGGATAAATTATAATCTGAAACATTATATAATTTTCAGGATTCAGTGGACTAATAAAATGTAATGGAGTTATCATTATTCAGCTATATTTTTATTTTTGTAGAATAGGAGTCATAAAACATATACAATGTACCAAAGTTAGCAGGCTTGCTTTTTCTACACAATAGCAAAATACATGTCATGGGAGCCTTCTTTTCCAATTTCCTCATTTCTAGAAAGTCTGACAAGTAAATATGACTGGTGGTACCCAGGTTATTTACAGCAACCTGGCTGCAAAGGGTTCTTAGTCTGTTTTTTGTTTGTTTGTTTGTTTGGGGGGGTGGAGGGTGAGAAACAGAATGCATGGTATAGGAAGTTGTCCAAGCACAGAAGGGTGGTCAGAAGGTCCATACTTGTAAAAGCAAAAGCAAAGCTAATGTCTACTCCCCACTGGGATCCACAACAGGTAGTGTGGCTTAGGGCTTGTCCTTGACTGGGTCAGATGAGATGGTGTTGTGAAAGAGCTCAGCCCAGGGTTGGAGGTATGGCCCAGCATGCAGGAAGCCATGGTTTGGTCCCCAGCACAAGAAAGAAAGAAAAGGAGAGGAGAGGAAAGGAAGAAAGAAAAAGAGGAAAGGAGCTGTCCAGTATAAAGGGCCCTTTGTGGGTTGATAGCCCTTCACTGTGATTCAGGTTAGTGATTAATAAATGACCAGAGTTCTTACCAAGTAGAATAATTTCCCTTCAGATTACCATAAAATTTGATTAATTTGAGTTAACCTAGTTCATGGTTAGTGACAAGGTAGACAAATTATGGAAGGGAAACTCTTTTAGCACCATCCCTGAAGATGTCTGCATCCCAGAAACTCCGGATATGACATAAATATTAGAGTTACATTAACTATGTACATGTAATCTTGATACATTTAGGAATAAGATAGACTTTGAAGCTAAAAAGCGGCAATAATGGTAAACACCTTTAACTATTCCCTAGAATAAATGACTTGTGGTAGCTCACAAAATTAGTAGTAGAAATGAAATGGTTCTTCATGTTAAGTCTGATGATTTTTTACCACAGATTAGACTTCATTAAGACATAATTTGATGTGATAGCTATAACATCCTAATTATCATAAAAAATTATAAAAAAATTATTTTCCACTATGAAAAACTTTGTGGTATCATAAGAATGTTGATACTGTTGCACAGTGGTGTCAAAATATTTAAATCATTATAATTAAACATTTTTTGAAAATGTGCCTGCCTTCCACATATGAACATTCATGTATCAATATTATATATTGAATGCTGAGTAGCTGGATTCATTTTTTACTTATAAAAGTATAAATAATAAGAGGAATTCCAATATTTTCTACACTTTTCTGGTAGATAGTTTTATATGCTCCTGAACACAATCCACCTTAAAGACTATTACATAACCATAAAAGAATGGGTTATGGAAATTTAGTTTATGTTTATGTTGTCATCTCTATATGCAGTAAATAAGTACAATTATTTTTCTTGCCTACGAAAAAATAATTAGTCCTTCCATGAGACCGGAGGGCTTTCATTTCTCTTTCCATGCTTACTTACGCACACAGGATGGGAGCTGACCAGACCAATTGTGATCCTGTTGACATATCCTCACTGAAGAACCAATCAATCGAAAACCAGGGTTACACTGATAGACAACTGTGTCTCTGTATCCATAGTTTTCCCCAATGACTTGCCCATTCACAATGAGTTCTGGAACTCCACAGTGACCCGCTGAAATGAATCAAAAAGTATTATTTTTGATACTGTGATTTCTTTGTGTATTTATATACACGTGTAGCTTTACCAAGCTTTTAATGTTTACTTAGAAGTATGCCACCAATAATTAAAACTTAGTTGACTAACATAAAGGTTAATAATAAGGTATTTAACAAAATACCACATATTTGGAAATTAAAAGAGAATACACTTCTATTGACATGGGTCTAGAAAATATTTTAAAATGTTTTAATCTATAAAAAATGAAAATATAACATTGAGATCTGAGAAATACAGATAAAGCAGCACTTAGCAAGAAAATTTATAAGCTTAAGTGTTCTTATTAGAAAGAACACAGGTATATAATTGATGACCTAAAATTCTACATTGAAAGGAAAGGAGCAAAATTAAGAAGATAAAATAAAGCTACAATAAGTAGTCAGAAGAAAATAGTTAAGACAATTGAAGAAATCAAAGAAATAGAAAACAGATAAACAATAGAGTACATTGATCCCAGTACTTGGGAGTCTGAGACAGGAGGATTACAGGTTTGTGGGCAACCTCAGAAACTTAGCAAGGCCTCCACAACTTAGTGAGACCCTGTTTAAAAAACAGTGCTAGGGTGTAGCTCTGAATGTATATGTATATATTCTCTATATATACATATTAGACATAGACAGATGATAGATGATAGATGATAGATAGGATAGATAGATAAATTATAGGTAGGTAGGTAGATAGATAGATAGATAGACAATAGATAGATACAGATAGATAAGGCTCTCTCTCTCTCTCTCTCTCTCTCTCTTTCTCTCTCTCTCTCTCCTGGTTAAACTCCCTGGCTAAACTCCCAACCAACCTTACCTATACAAAAGGAAAGGGCAAAATTACCAGTAATTGGTACAAGCCTACAGAATTTAAACGGATAAGGGAATATTAAAAATAGCTGTATGTCAAGACATTTTAACAGTTCAGAAGAGAAGGACTAATTCCTTAAAAATATAGGTAATACGAATATTCCTTTATTTAACAAAGTACTTAAATTATTAAACAAAACAATCCCACATAAAACACTCATAAATTCAAATACTTATGTACAAAAAATATCATTGGTAACTCCAAATTTTAAGCAAGAAAAAATATCAGTTTTATACATCATCTTTTAGAAAACAGAAGAGAAAAAAATTCCCTGACTTGTTTCATGAAGTGACTACAGCACTAGTGGAAATACTTGAAAAAGATGTATGAGAAAGGCAATATTTTTTATGAACAGAAATGCAAGATTCCTTAACAAAATTTTAGAAAATCAATTTAGCAACTTTTTTTTTCTTTGCAGTACCGGGGATTGAGCCCAGGGGTGTTCTACCTCTGCACTACACCCCTGGCCCTATTTCTTATACTTTATTTTGAAACCGGGTCTCACGAAGTTGCGGAGGGCCTCACTAGGTAGAGAGAGAGACAGAGAGCGAGCTGAGGCTGGCCTGGAACCCGGATCCTCCAGTCTCCGCCTCCCAAAGTACCCTCAAAGTACTGGGATTACAAGCGTGCCCCACCATGCCTGGCTTAGCAACGTTTTAAATGACAATGCATTATTATTATGTGGGATATATCTGCAAATAAAAAGTTGGTTTAAGATGGAAAATCACTCACTATAATTTACCATATCTACAAAGTAAAGGAAAAACAAATTTTATATGATTATTTCAATAGATGAAGAAAAGACATTTGGTCAAGTTTACTACCTATTTATGATAAAAAACTAACAGATTAGAAATATAAGAAAACTTTATCAATCTGATAAAGACCTCTAAAAACTTCCAGCTAATATATTTACCTGTAAAATATTTAATGATTTCCTAGTGATATAAAACAAGAAAAGGGTGTCTATATGCATTGGTTTTATTTAGCATTATTCTTTTGGCCACATCCAGTATAATATATTAATAAAAAGGAAGGAAATTAGCACAAGGTTGGAAATCAAAAAGGTAAAATGTTCTATGTTCAAAAGACATTCATATAGAAAATCCTATTTTAAGGAATCCTTAAAACTATTTAAACCAATTTATCAAGGTTGCAGGATACTACATAAATATCTTTAAATAACTGTATTTTATATATATAGGAAGCAAAGAATTGAAATATATAATTAATATTAAACAATCTCACTTATAATAGTGAAAAATTCTGGGTAATAAATGAAGTAATAAACACACTGCATCTCCATGCTAAAATTACAAAATACTCCTGCTAAAAAAAAAAATTAAAGGCCTAAACGAATGAATATAGGAAATAGTGCCAGACATCATTCTAGGAAATAAAACACTCAATTCAACTACATAATGCATACACCATCAAATTAATGGTAATATATATATATATATATATATATATATCATCATTAATATAAACACAGAAAATAAAAGCTAGAACTATAAAGTTTATAGAAGAAAATATGACCAAATCTTTGTTACTTATGGCTGAACAAAGCTTTCCTTAAAAATAATACAGAAAGCAATAACCAGAAAGAGAAACAAACAAACAACAAGATATACTTTATCAAAGTCTACCAAATTTGGAAAATCTTGTTTATGGAAAGACTATTTTAAAGTGAATAGGAAGCTCAAAGACTGGGATAAATGCTCACTAAGCACATAATAATGAATATCTTGCTGCCAGAATTATAAAGAACTATATTTCAGAGTAAAAATTCAATTCAATACAAGGTACTTAATGTCACAAAGGAAAATTTACTAATAGCCAAGAGGTCCACAAAACTGTTCTAAACATCAGAAGTCATCAAAATAATACAAATTAAAATCTCATATTGTAGTGAATATGAGAAAACCAAACCTATCCCTGTTATTCTATTCCTGAGTGCCCACGAGAAGTAAATGCATACATTCACAGAAAGATTTTAACAAGAATGTTCATAGCAATTACATTCACAATAGCCCCTAACTGGACAGTGCCAGGTATCCATCAATGGGAATAACTTAAGTATGGTGTACTAACACAATGGAATCTCATTTGGCAATAAAAAGAACAAATTATAAACATAACAAAATGGATGAAAGAGAATGGAAGAAGTCTCACAAAAATGGTATATAATTGAGGATTCCATTAAATTTCTAGGACAAAAAAAAAATCAGTGAAAAAAATCAGAACAGGTATTGCCTCGGGCTGCGGGTGAGGGAGGTGCAGATCCTGGAGAGTGATGGGGAAAGTCTCTGAGGAATGGTAGAACATGGTGGATTAGTTACATAGGTGCACACATTCATCAAAACTCATCTAAAATGCATTTATGGTTACATATGTCACTGTACATACATTTTGCCCCAGTAAAACAAAAGGAAACAATAACTCTAAATGAATATAGAACTCTAATGATATGGATGCTGAAATGTTTAGCAATGATTTTCATGACTTACTTAAAAATGAATTTTAAAAAATGTATTGATGGATTGGTAGAGGCCTGGAAAGATGGACAGCTATGTGATAAACAAACACAACAAAATACTAATTGTAGGATCAGGGTGGGAGACATATAAGTCCTCATTGTTGATTACTCTTTCAACTAAGAGGAAGACTCAAATGCTGGGGAGATGGGAATAAATGCACTATACTTAGAAAAACAATAATAATCGTGTTCCGGCTGCCATGCCAAGCTCAAAGTGTTTGGGGCGCCAAGGGCAAGTTGCGAATGCATGAACCCGTAAGGTCAATTCCCAGCCTAAGATTCTAGGGTTTGATTGTTTGGAACAGCACTTCCATCCTTTTAAATGTATATTAGATGTCGGCACTATATTCTCTAAAATGCATGATGCTATCTCCATATACTGAAAGAAGATATTTGCTCATAAATATTCCTGTTGTGCCCTGTGTTTCCAGAGAACACAATTATCAAGATTCTACATAGGTAAATAAAACTACTCAATACATAGAACAGTCAATTAAAAACATATCATATACAATAACAGTTCATCAAATCATAAAGTTGTAAAATATAGTATTTTAAATTAAATTCACATATAAATTCTCAAATTCATAAGTAAACCAAGTAATATTTCATTGAAATAAACATAACCAAAATCAGTTTAGAAATTATTAAAATTATTTAGTTGATTATTTAATTACATATTAATACACAATTATTTGATATATTTGCTATTTTCTTTTCATGTAATAATTTTATAGTATATTCAAATAAGTCTGTTCTTCTAAAGAAATTATTGTTATTGGGTTTCCAAATATACCTATTGAAAAATGTGCCTGAGTGGGAGGAAAAAAGATATTTTAACTCAAACTTCTAGTTATACCCTTTTATGGTTCAAATAGTGATGGTATCACCATCAGTATTTTCAAATTTATTAGCAAAACAATATATTATTTAAATTGCTAAAGTATATATTTTTCAGTCCTGTGTCATATTCTTATACAGAACTTTTTGAGAAAAACGTACAAATTCTACAGTACTCTATTTATAATTTGCAAATTTTAAGTTAGCAAATAAAAATATCCCAACAGAAAAGTGAATAATTTTTAGAACACATTTCATTATTACCTAATTCAATATTTGCTGTCATATCTTGAAAATATTTTAAAGAAAACCAAGGCATAAATCATACTATTCTCTTAATATTGAAGAAATTACTGAAGTCTTAAAAAAGGAGCTGAAGTATAAATCATAATATTATCTGCATAATAAAAGAGAAGGGATAAAATGAAAGAACCAGGTTCAGTTTTGTTTACTGAAGAGGTTTACATAATGCATCCAGAAAACCCTAAGGGGAAAAGTCTTATTGGCCTAAAGGAAGATTCAAAACTATAGTTGTACACGTTGAAATCTTATAAAATAAATCGGGAGAAAGATATTTGAATGTAGACATTGATTTTCTTCTTCAGTCATTACCTTAAGCAAATAGGTGGAAGGAGAATTGACTGGTTTAGAATGAATCAACTGAAGCAATTAATCCACCTGAGTATGCAGGCATATAATTTTCAGCAATTAGTTATCACCTTTTTATTTTTACCATGCCTGGAAGAAAACATGTCTCCCCTTAATGACATAAGATTCTCATTAAAAATACTAGTTGATTAAGAGTTAGCTACTTAATAGCTTTTCTGCTGTGAGCCATTTTTAAATATTTTCTAATTTTTAGCATCCTTATTGAATACATTGAAGTTATCATCTCACATTATGAGAAAAAGTCTGCCTTCTTTCCAGGGTATGTGTATGGGGGGTTAACATGAATTAAAAATCTGTACCTAGGCATCTGGTTTCAGATCCACTCCAAAGACCCGAAGAAAGGCATTCCCGTACAGCAGAGCCCACAAGCATGAATCCTGAGTCGCACGTAAAGATAGCTGTGGAGCCATAGGACGTTTGAGTTCCAATCTTATTTCCATTTGGAGGTGTAGGTAGTTCTCCACAGGAAATAACTAAAAGAGAATAAATAAAAACACTTAAAGACACAGCATTTACAACAAAACCATACTTTAGACATTTTGATTTCCCTATGATTTGATGTATTTACAACTGGAATTGACATTTGCACAACATGTTTGAATGAATGAAAATATAGAGAAAATAGATGATGTAATTTTAAACTCAACACCTATAAAAATTTTTAATTATATTAATTTTTAGCTGTTACATGACAACAGAAAAACTGTGCATATTAGTGGGGTAATGTGATGTTTTGATACATGTATACATTGTGTGATGTTCGAATCAGGTTAAAAATTTATCCCATTTGAGTTTGCATAAAACCTTCTAAGTTACAGTTACATGTGCTGAAGCCATTTTCTTTGAATTTTTTGTTCGGCCAACATGGTTGTAGAAAAAGAACAATCCCAAGAGTAAAGTGGATAATTCATTAGTCCAAAATTTCTCTTACTTATCAAGCAACATTGGATTAGGCCTCTGACTTGCCTAAACCAAAGTTTCTTCATATCTAAACCAATGTTAACATAGTAATTACAATTATTTTTGTCAAGGACTCTATAAAGAACTCTACATATAAAAATATTTAATTTTCACACAATCCCATAGACATAATTATATTTCATATATTACAGGTTTTAAAATATTGAACACAGATTAACTAACTAGTTAGGTCATTCAGAACCCCTCTCTTATGAAGCCTTTCTATTTAAAGACTACAAATGAAATGTAAATGTCAATCTATAATAAAATCAATAGTAAAGTTTGTCAAGTGTTTATTATATACCAGGCACTATTATTCATTTTTTCACTTATAAAATTCTTAAAACAACTCTGAGGTAAGTGCAATGATGACCTGAATTATAGTCATCAGGATATAGGTACAGAGAATTTAAATATCTTCAATAAGCTATAACAACCTATGAATAGATAAATCAAGACTTAACCCCAACAGCCTAACACCAGAGTCCAGTAATTTAACCATCAGCCCATAGTGCTTCCTTCTGCGCCAGCTATGGCTTTCAGTTCTATAGCTTTAGATAACTATTTAGATAGACAGAAAAATCTGCAAATTTTAAATAGTTGCCAATAAAGTTTAAAATGTACTGATAGTTTTGAGCTAATCCCTAAAGTAATCCCTAGAGCTAATTATTAATATTATTAATAAACTAATATTTCTAATAATATTAGTATTCATATTATTTTAATTTAAAAGATGAGCAAATGTATTGAGCTAATCCCTAAAGTAATCCCTGGAGGTAATTATTAATATTAATAAACTAATATTGCTAATAATATTAGTATTTATATTATTTTAATTTCAAAGATGACCAGAACAATTGCTATTCTTTTCATTTCCACTGAGTTACAGTTCTTAGAGTCCTTGTCTCTCCCACATTCTAACTTGTGGACTGTAATCTAATCGTATACATCACTTAAATCCTTCAACACAGTAGAGAACTTAGCACAAAGGAAACAGACAAGCATTTTGGAAGCTTAACAATGTCATTGAGAAACTTAAAAGTGTAATGAGAATAAAGAATATTAACAATATTATCTCCCTGGGCATGGTGGTGGCATGCCCACAGTAGTCCTAGCTACTGGAAAAGACTGAGACAGAAGGATCACTTGAACCCAGGAGTTGGAGGTCACCCAGGACATAGTGAGATTCTGTTTCAATAACAACAGCAATAAAAACTTACCTTATTATTGCTCTAATGTACTTGGAAAAGAAAGTGATTCAAGCAATTTAATTACCAAACACAATTACTGAAGTTAGTTAGTGGAGTATATACTTACTTTGGCAATATGGTCTTTCATTTCTCCAACTCCAGGTCCCATTAGGAAGGCATTCAATAGAAGCAGGACCTAGTCCGTGGTAACCAGGGTCACAACTGAAAACTACCTTGGTTTTGTATTCGTAATGCGATCCATTCACAATTCTCCATCTTCCATGTTCCAACGTAAAGGAGTTGATGCTTGGACATGTTACAACTGCACGAAAACCAAGAACATAAATGCTAACACATCAATCATGTCTGTTCCTCCTCTTAACTATGTCTTGTGTCTATTCCATCCTTTACATCTCCACTGCCTTAGTTCATTCACTATTTTGTCATGCAGGTACCTTTACACTCGTTCCTTTTCTTTTCCACATTGTTTCCATTCCCCCACTTGCATGGCGCTGTTGGCAGTTCCTTGAATATAATCTGCTCCTTCACAATTCAGTATCCTTATAAACATTATTCTACAAACCTAAAATTCCAATTACTGCCTTACTTATTATTACTTATTCTACTTCATTATTTCTTCAGATGTTTTGAAAAACTGAGCAATGTTGAGGGGATTTGTTTGATGAGAATGGCCTTTTTATGTAAGTATTGTGATATAAACCTTGGCTTATTCAAAACTTGTTCAAGATAAGTAGAAGCATTATTTGATACCTACACTAAGATTGTAAATAACTTAATCCTCATTTTAAATGAAATCACAGCAAAGTTGTATTAATACTAAATGGAAAGAAATAATCAAAATATATAGATAATCAAAGATGCCATTATACCAACCCTTTCCATTTTTTTTTGCTACCAATTTTTTATCAGAATTAATTTCTGTTTTCCTTATATAACAGTCATTAACCTGCTGAAGTAATAATTCCAGCAAAGAGACATATTCTAAGTGTAAGTATGCTGAAGAATAATGGGAAAAGCAAAAAGTTGCGGACAATCTCAGCAATATCATTTATCCTTACAAAATGTATTGAAACAATTTTTATTGCAAACTAAATTTTATTTTCAAAGACCTAAGTATTGAATAAACATGTTGATTGATGGATGACTGTTCACAAAATAGATGAAGCTATGTTGAGTTAAATGACAAGTCACCTGTTTTTGACATAAACATTCTGGAGTTTCCAAAAATGAGTGAAAACTCCTTATGCTGTCTTCTTGTACTTTATAGTACAAGACAGCTTACTTTTTAATTCCCTCTTAACCACACCGCTTCATTCATGGAGTGGTTTTAATAATTCAGTAATACATAAAATTCCACATCATCTGAGACACCAATAAAAACACAAATGATAGAATTTTCTAGACACACTTACCAACACAGCGAGGAGTCTTGTTATGATTGCTCCATGTTCCATCTGATTGGCATATAGCAGTGGTAAGTTCCTTGGATGACAATCTATATCCATCATTACAAAAATAGGTAACGCGGGTTCCCACCAAGTAGTCTGTTGTGAGTATCCCTCCGTTTGTTGGAGCTTTAGGGATCCCACAGGAAATGGCTAGAATAAATGCATATAAACTTAGAGAAACAAAAATGCTTAATTTATTAGATAAATCAGTTAAACTGTAAAGTATGTGAAACCATTTAGGATTTTATCAGTTCCTCTAAAATAGGTTCAGAATATCCCACCCTTCAAAACAAAAAACCTTTCTGAACCATACATTTTGAATAATTTATTCCAAACTCCCATTGACTGTGTGTTCAAATTGATGGATGTATATATTTTTAATGCTTTGTTTCTTGGTTTTGTCATTTTTTACCATGTACAAGGTTACCTGCATTACTATATATTATATGAGAATACATTTCAGTGTAAATAGAGTGTGTCTAGTGCTAACTCATTGCTGGACCACCATAATTAAGTTTGGTTAAATAAACTTAAGAAATAATTATTAAAGATGATGAAAGTAGTGCCAACCAGTACTCATCTTGATCTTGCCTAGGATGAAAGAAACACTTATTCTTTTCCCTGCAGGCTGACTGTTTCTTCATCTTAGGTACAGTCAGAAGGGGCTCCACCTACTTGGGCACTGTGTACAGAGTATCATGCACATTGAATATGTTTAATAAATATAAAGCCAGGGCTTATTCTCTGTAAACCTTATTAGGATCTTCTTGAATTGCATTGATGTGTTTTGGATGTCTTTGTTTTTAATCTATAATACATAGGATTTAGGTGAAATTTAGTTTTGCAATGATATGATAATGACAAAAAATTTGTATTTTTCATCGTTTTCTTATAAATTAAAAAAGACTGTTCAGAAATCCCCTAAGACTAATGGTTTTTGTCTTTGCCCTACAAGTATGCAATTTGCATTTCCAAAAAAAACCCAACAACAATCATCATTTGAAGAACACATTTGGCAGCAAATCCACCATTAACGTGATATTATTTGTATTTCTTTGCATCATTCTTTTTTTCTTCGTGTAAATATTCAGACATATCTGTGCAGATAGATTCAAATTATTTGAACATAAATGTCACCTCAAAACCAAATGGAGTTATTATATGATATCTGATATATGTATCCTTCTATATTATCTTTATAAAGTCAGAACATTCTGAATTCTGAAATATGTCTAGCCTTATAGGTTATGTATAAAGAATTCTAGTTTAAATATTTTAAATATTATATTTATCATCTTCCATTTCAACTTAAAATTTTTTCTACTTATCTTTTAAAACCTATCATTTAGATAGTTAATTTTCATTAATCTATGTGAATTGAATATAAAGCAAAAAAAACCCGTTAATGAAATAGATATGAAACTATCGATACTAAATGTCAGAATCCCTACTGCTAAATAGTTTGAACTTTTATAATTTGGTAAACTACAAATTACAAATAGAAAAACAGTAGAAATGATTTAGTAAATTATACAATAGTCTCAAATACTTATGTTATTATCCTTGCTTTCTAATTACAAAACCTCTAAAAGTGTTGCCAAAGTAAGTAGTCATCCACTGATGTCTGTTAAAGCAATATTTATATTTACACTTAAGACTATTGGAAATTCCAATTTGTAATTAGCCATCTCTTGACTACACTACCCCTCCTTGCCAAATATCTGTGTATTTTTTTAAAGTATATATACATTGTAGGAGTAGTTTAAGTGGAGCCTAGTCAAGGTAAAATAAATATAGTTAAGTAGTACAAGCTCTACATATGTGTTTAGAATAAAATGGTTATATTTTAGAGCTGAAAAAAACACCATAGTAAAATGATAGGACAACTACTGTGCCCGTGGCTAGTTACGGTTTAACATCTCAGTTTGAAAAAGAAGAAAGAGAGGAAACAAATTCAGTTCAGAATCATCGTCCCTGAGGAGTGGTCAGAGAGGCTTCTCTACAAAACTGTCAATAAAGCACAAATTGAAAGTGAGGCAGGGAAGACACATGGATGCTTCTATAACACTACCAATGCTCAACGAAATGCAAGAGTTCAGAGTATTTTAACGTTTATTTAAAATATTAATGATTTAATTGTTTAGTTTACAAAATATATCTATTCTGCATGAAGTCAGTGCCTTTGATATTGTAACCTGCTAAGAAATGGTGTTTCCCAGAAACCTAATAAGTGACTAATGTTTTATGTATCAACAGAACAAGGAATCAATAGTTCTTTCATTAAACATTTATTTATATATGATGAGAGCTATATTTTCATCAGTCAGAAATTTCAATATAACATGTGAAAGAAGCCATTTCAATTGCTTGGTAATAACTATTTTTCAGCTAATTTTAACTTACTTTTGTTTGATTTTGAAATTCAATTAAACTATTCCACTTTTATGCACCACCATGCCTGGCTACTATTTTTTGTTTGTTTGTTTTATATAAATTCTCTACCAAAGCTAAATGATACTTAAGATACTTTATTAACTAAAAATATACTGCAGTTTTAATGTAAGGGTTCAAAGTTGCTTTATGACCCTCTATATTCTGGATAAAATAAATCAAATATAAAATAAGTTTTCATGTTGAAAAATAATGTGTTAATAAAATATTTTTAAAAATTCAAAGTTTAATAACATTAACTTTTCTTGTACAATTGATGTTGAACTTCTTTTTATGACTATATCTAGCTAAAGACTCCAAGTACTCAATTACTTTTGTGTGTGTGTGTGTGTGTGTGTGTGTGTGTGTGTGTGTGATATTGAGGATTGAACCCAGGGGTATTCTAACTTTGAGCTACATCCCCGACCCTATCTTGTAACAGGGTCTCAGTAAGTTGCTGAGGATCTCACTATATTGCTGAGGCTGGCCTTGAACCTGCTTCCCAAGTACTGGAATTACAGGCATGCCCCACCATGCCCAGATTTCAATTGCTTCTTAAAACAAAATCCTAAGGGGGTGAAGAGTAAAGGCACATAGAGTATGTAACAAAAAAGAAGAATTATAAGACAATGCATCTCCCCTTAAACTTGCCATTCTGTGTTTTTATGTTTTCTTTTCAGGGGAGGGGGTCCAGATAATGCTTCTGAACATATATATTTGTGGACATTTTAGAGATCCGAGTGGAAAAGTTAAATGAGATTAATCTTTGATTGTTTCGATCTAGTTGGCAATACCATACTTCACCTTGACACGCAGGAACTGGTGCATCCCATGCATGGTACCCGTAAGAAGACTTTCTGCACACGGCACTGCTTTTCCCGACAAGTCTGAATCCTCGATCGCAGGCCCAACGGACCACGCTGTTAAGTTGCCCACCTGTCTGACTGATAATGTATCCATGAGGTGGGGATTCTGGTGTACTGCAGTAGAAAGCTTTTCAAAAAAAAAAAAAATCACTGCTCAATTAATGAATCAGAAAGTCTTTATTATCTAAAGTTATAAACAATTATACAGTGAATATTAGTACATAAAAACAGGTCAATGGTCATCTATGTGAATTTTAGTTCATATGAACATCATATTGCTTTCTATCCTGGTTTGGAAATAATCTATATATGTAGCTTTTAGGACACATAACAATCTCTGGGCTTTCTTCTAATTTTTGTGGTCACCTAAGATGACTTACATACTGAAATATATTTTCTTAACACTCAGAGGTTCAAAAGCCCTACCAATATTTCACTGAATTTTGAAAACTATATCTCCTATCATTTTAAGGTCCAAATGCCAATCTTGAAAGCAATATTTTAGCGTATGTTGTTTACATGTTACTTTGAAGTTATCTCCAGATACCTATATCACGGTAGGTAATGTGTTTGGTTGATGTCTAAAATAGGCCCCCACATTCCATAATCCTTATTCCCAGTCTACTAAAGGGTTTCCATTCTGTCAAGAGTGCTCACATATGGTGATAAAAATTGCCAATAAAATAAAACTTTTCCTTTCCTGGAGTCTGAAATGTCAAAAGATAATGTCAGCTTTTTTCATAAATATATTTTTGAAAATCCTCAGCCTGGCAGGTTCCATTTACCCTTTGAAACTTCAATATATTCTTCAGAGAAAAATTAAACTTTGGGGGTAAATAGTGAGAAACAGATTGGACTTAAATATATATGTCATAACCTGTCATTTATGAAGGAAAAATACATATTTAATATTTCAAGCTGTTCTTCGTAGCTAAAAGTGTTTTCTTTATATTTATATCAAACTTTGTCATGAATATTAACATGGATAAGGATTGGTCTATAGAATAGCCAATCTAATGCTTATGACTTTAATTTGAATAGCGTCCTTTTAACTTATTAAAATAATTTAAAATAGAATTTAATGTATCACCTTCAAAATGCTCTGTTTGGGCACCATATTAAACTTATTAATTCCCAGGTTTTCAATTCTGAAAATATTTCAACCACACGGCTTTAAAATAGGCCCTTTTTAAAGTTTTAAATGTAAGTTTTTATAGTTGTTCCATATTTGGAATAATGGGACAAAATGGGCTAATAAAATGCCATTTATATATTTCTTACAGAAGAAACATAATTTCAAATATGAACAAGCTTAAGGATATATTAAGCATATATGTAAATTTTTAAACATTTTTCTTTTGACCTTAATTTAATAGAAACTTACTGCAGGATGAAATATATAAACATATTAGTACTATGCTGTCAGTTGCAAGTTACCACTAATATGTAAAAGACAAATCATTGAATATTAATCATCTTATAATTTTAAAATCAAAATAATTAGACAAATAGTTTTATTTTTACCTTATATATGTATTTGAAATTTTATATAAATTAGCAATGGAGTACATTTTTAAAAACTGAAATTCAAAATTTACTCATCTGTGGATTTAATTTTTTAGAAAATTGTGCAAAGGATGAAGAATTGTTACCATGATATTATGAAAGTTGAGGCATAGAGATGTTACCAAATCATGAAAGAAATAACAATGGAGGAGCTGTGATTTTAATACATGTCTAATTAGTGTCTGGGCTTTTGTGGGGGGGGTACTGGGGATTGAACCCAGGGGCATTCTATCTCTGAGCTATACTCCCAGCCCTATTTTATTTTTAATTTGAAACACGGTCTCACTAGGTTGATTTGAATCTTACTATTTGCTGAGACTGTCCTCAAATCTACAATCCTCCTGTCTCAGCCTCCCAAGTACTGGGATTACAGACATGTTACACCACATCTGGCTGTCTGGGCTATTTATTATTTTTAATTTTTTATACTTTTATTGGTGCATTATAGTCTCACATCAAAATGTCATTCAGTGATAGTGACATACACGCACACAGCACTTGGTGTACTTGATGGGCTTTTCCCTGTCTCCCTCCCTATTTCCTCCCTTCCCCATACAGGGCATTGAGATTAGCATTGTTATTCTCACATATGTACATAGTGTCCATGGAAGTAATTCCTTCATTGATCCTCCCTTTGCCCCTTCCCCTTCCCCTAGACCACCTCCTTGGCTCCACTGGAGTTTTTCCTCCATTATCTGAAGTCCCTCTGCTATCCAGATTACTCCCTAACTTCCAAATAGGAGAGAAAACATATGACCCTTCTCTTTCTGTGACTGGCTAATCTCACTTAGCATAATATTCTCCAGGTCCATCCATTTTCCTGTCAATGACATAATTGTGTTATTCTTTATTGCCAATAGAATTCCATTGTGTGTATGTCCCATAATTTTATAATCCATTTATCTGTTGATGGACACCTAGGTTAGTTCCATAATTTGGCTACTGTGAATTGTGCTGCTATGAACATGAATATGCATGTGTCACTACAATATTCGGATTTCAGCCCCTTTGGAAAGATACCCAGGAGTGGTATAGCTGGAGTATATGGGGGATCCATTCCCAGTTTTCTGAGGGATCTCCACATCGATTTCCATAGAGACTGTACTAATTTGCAATCCCACCAATAGTGCAGAAGAGATCCTATTTCCCCACATTCTCGCCAGCATTTATTGTTGTTTGACTTCTTGATGATTATCATTCTGATTGGGGTTAGATGGAATCTCAGCATAGTTTTGATTTGCATCTCCCTGATTGCTAATGATGTTGAACATTTTTTTCATGTTTTTATTGGCCATTTGTATTTCTTCTTTTGTAATGTGTCTATTTAGTTCAATTGCCCATTTCTTGATTTGGTTGTTATTTTAGTGTTAAGTCTGTTAAGTAATTTGTATATTCTAGATATTAGTTCTCTATCAGAGGAAGAACTGGCAAATAAATCCAAAAGACAATTCCATTCACAAAACCTCAAAAACAATTAAATACCTAGGAATAAATCTAAATAAGGAGGTAAAAGACCTCTACAAAGAAAACTATAAATCACTAAGGAAAGAAATTGAAGAAGATCTTAGAAAATGGAAAGATCTCCTATGCTCTTGGATAGGCAGAATATACATTATCAAAATGGCTATTCTACCAAAAGTGATCTACAGTCTATGCAATCCCTCTCAAAATATCAATGTTATTCTTCACAGACCTAGAAAAATCAGTTCTAAATTTCATATGGAGAAACAAAATACCCAGAGTAGCCAATGCAATTCTCAGCAATAAGAACCATGCAGGAGGCATCAGAATTTGTCTGTGCTTTTTAATTAAAGCACACAGTAAGGATTCAGGTGAGAACTGCACTGAAATTATTAGTATTACATACCTATATATCTTATCCGGAAGCCTTTTTTGTTATTACCATGATCTGCTGACCACTGAAGAAATACTTCATGACCATTGCTTGTTATATTGAAAGCAGATGAATAATCCCCACTGAGGGAAATAAGAACTGGACTTTGAATATTTGGTCCTTCAAAAAGAAAATAATATAATTAATTTATGTATAACTGAATAATTGAATATTGTCATTTATTTTTAGTATTTTATAAAATATGATTAAAAAGTCAAATTGATCCACAGCCAATCTACTTTAACAATGAAAAAATATATAAAATATTTTAAACATTTTAATTCTATAGTTAAAGTAACTATAATTTGTAAAATAATAATTGTGCTAACTATAATTTTATATGGTATGTAGTTAACTTAATATTGGTACTTCAAAACAGATAAAAATCACACAAGCAGTTAGTTGGTCATATTAAACATCTCCATGTATAGTTAGACCATTTGGACTAAATTTATGAATGTCTAGTAAATATAACCCATGGTTACCATCATACACCTGAAGAACATCAAATTCCTTTTCTGTCTGGAAGAATTCTACAAACATGCTGATATTATAACCCTTTTCCACTGAAATGCTCCATGCACACATTTGAAGATTTGGATAACTGTCAGGATATCCAGGGCTCAAGATGACTCCTGTAGAATCTAGCCGCAATTCATTGGCCGGGCAAAGCACTGTCAAAGGAAGACAGCAGTAGTAAATAATGTGAGCTTTTGAGAAACTAGGTGAAAACTGCACTTCAAATACTAAGTACTCTGTTTTCATGTACAGTAACTATAAAGAGGATTCTTGAATTATTTGTTAGAAGATACTTACATTAAGATTCAATTTAAAACATGGAGGAATGACCTAAAATGTATAGTATTGACTTCCTTTTTTGTTGCACAGATGATTTGCTATTTTTATGGGACAATAAATAAATAAATAGATAAATGACAAGGCATTAATTTCTCCTATCTCTTTACATTCTTTCCCAACTTTTCCCCATGTTTACCCACCTCTGCCTCTCTTATCTATGTCTTTGTCCCATAATTTTCTTTCCTTACATTTTCCCTAACTTTCTTGGCTCTTTTAACTTCATTCAACTGTGTGGGTCCAGACAGGAATGTCCCTCTATTAGAGTGTTCATTTCAGGCAAAGCCATTTCTGATCACAGGGATGTACTTCAGCCATAAGGATTTAACAATTTTGGGTCACCAGTTAGTTACCTTCTGTTCATTGTGCTCTCTCCAGGCCTTAAATAGGCTAAAGCACAAGCTCTTTTTACTTTAATTACTTTTGCTTTAATACCAGCCATCCCAAGAATAAATAAGTATGTATATATATAAGTATATATAAGTATGTATATATACATATGTATAAAATATATAAAATTTGTTATATATTTAGAAAACAACATAATTATATTCTAACAGCTTCCAAAGTTCAATAAACTTTAATTGTTGACATCAATAACAAGTGTGTATTAGACCAAATAATATAAACATATTAAATATAGATTTGAAATGACATATAACTGAGATGATCAAGTCCTTATTACTTAGACTATGTCATTTTAGCCCTTTTTTTTAAAGAATTTGATATTTTATGGTGTGGAATTGCTCAGTATGTCCATGTTTTTCTGCAATTTTGTGCAGAAATAAACTAATACTTATAAAACATGACTTAGTTTAATGTAAAAAGAACTTTCTATTTGTCAGAAAAGTGGAAATGACTACAGCAAAATGTTCAATTATACTACATGGCCAGAGTTTTTAAAGGTAGGCTGGACCACATTTTGAGTGTTCTTACTGATGACACTTAAGCAACTGGAGGCATGGGTGAGTTAGATAACTTTTGAGGATTTGATGAATTAAAAATATATCCCATGTCATTTTCTTTTTATTTTATCTTTATTGGTGCCTTGTTGTTATACATCATAGTGAGATTCAAAGTGATACATTCATATATGCACACAACATCTCTAGGTATGTTTCTGCCCCACCTTTCCCCCAGCACCCCACACCTGTGCCTGCTAGTGTAACTGGTAGTGATACACTTATATACAAACAGGACATCGTTTTGTTTCCTTCCACCCCTCTCCTGCACCCTCCCCCACATGCCCTTCCACTGTTCTACTGGAGTCCCTCCTCATTTTCATAAAGTTTAGTTTCTTTCCTATTTTTTCTCTAGCTTTCACATATGAGAGAAGACATGTGGCTCTTTTTGTGTGTGTGTGTGGTATTGGGGATTGAACCCAGGGGCATTCTACGTCCAAGCTACACCCCCAGCCCTATTTTTTATTCTTTATTTTGAAACAGGGTCTCACTAAGTTGCGGAGGGCCTCTGTAAGTAGCTAAGCCTGGCCGTGAACCTAGATCCTCCGGTCTCACCCTCCCAAATACTGGGATTACAAGCCTGACTGAACTCACTTAGCATGATGTTCTCTAGTTCCATCCATTTTCCTGCATGTGACATATTTTTCTTCTTTATGGCTGAGCAAAACTTTATTCTGTGCCACTTCCTAATTGAACCACCACATATAAGCTTCTTTTTTTTTTGGTATTAGATCTCAATGTATTTTACAATAGAGCATCATCTTAAGAAGAATACTCATTTTTGGATGTTTGTCCAAATGAGTGAGTCTTGGAAACATCAAATAGAGTTGTTGAAATGTACTGGGGATTGAACCCAGCTTCTTAGTGAGGCCCTCTGCAACTTAGTGAGACCCTGTTTCAAAAATAAAGAATAAAAAAATAGGGCTGGGGGTGTAGCTCGAAGGTAGAGTGTCCCTGTTTTTCTATATGCAGAGTCTACAGGGTGCAAGGACAATTTTAATAGAAGTATAGGGATGAAACAGTGTAAACAAAATAGTAAATTATGCCAATATATGACTGCTACTTATTCATGTAATAACCTGGAAAAAACTTGAAATGCTTAAAAACTAATATACAGATTGTTGAAAATCGACTATAAATGACTAAATATAAGAGCTATTTTTTGACTTTTACTTCAGGTCCTCTTGTTTTAATCTAAGACTTTTCTTTTTTGGATATTATTTTGAGATTTAAAGAAATAATTGAATAATGGCATCAGATCTTTGCCAGCCTAAAAGGAGAACCCTGACTTTGACTTTTCGCAAAATGAAAATTATGAAAAAAAAAACTTGAAGGTTAGAAATAGAATGGGATAGCTGAGTCAAAGACAAAGAGTTTTAGTGAATATGTGGCTATGATATAGGGAAATAAATAGTGGGATCCAATCTACTTTTATACACACAAAAATTCACCAATACCACACTATCCAAGAGATAGCAAGAAGCCTGACAACTACTAAGAATACAAGTAAATATCTATTGTAACTATGTTAAGCACCTTTTTTGCATTATATCACTTGTCACAACTTTCAAAAGTACATGCATTTTTATTCCCATTATACATATAAGAAAACTGATGCTTAGAAAGTTTAAAATGCCCAGAATTTCACAGATTCAGTTGGATCTAATGTTTTTATCCACCAAATGTAATCACCCATTAGACTTCATTTATATCAACTCTTTGAGGAGTATCAGATTATTTAGACTTATTTTCCATATTTTAAGTGGAATATAGAAAACTAAACAGGATCCAAGAGCCAGATGTGGTGGTGCAAGCTTGTAATCTCTTGGGAGTACTTGGGAGGCTGAGAAAGGGGGATCACAGGTTCGCGGCTAGCCTCAGCTACTTCGTGAGGCCCTCCGCAACTTAGTGAGACCCTGTTTCAAAAATAAAGAATAAAAAAATAGGGCTGGGGGTGTAGCTCAAAGGTAGAGTGTCCCTGGGTTCAATCCCCAGTTCTGAAAAAAAAAAAAAAGGATCCAAGGTTGAATAACAAAAATAATTCTGCCCCTTTTAGGGAAAGTGGAAAAAGTGAAGTAATTTAAAATAAACTAAAGACAATATAGAGTTGTTCTAATAGATTCCAAACAAATGACTATTAAAGCAAACTTGTGAATTAACTCAATTAAACAAAAATGTTAAGTCAGCATGTTTGCTTAAATGCCTGGTCAATTAATTAATATAGAAATTGCATAGACTCCTTCTGAGGGATGATTTATTAACTTTCAGCTAATATCTGCAGTATTATTATGAGACAAAAAATTAATTGTCTTTTTTTATTATCCAGAGAACACAAAATAATAAGATGTGCTACCGAAATTCTGGATTGGGGAATAAGATGTTGAAAGACCTGGAGATGAGGAATTGTGAGATAGCTAGGTTATCTGGATGATTTTGTTTAGTTAATTTTTTAAAAGTTTTTCAATTAGGATCTAAACATAAAAGCATTTAAATAATGACTGGAAAGTAAGGGAAGAGGAAATTGGAGCTATGAATCAGATTTGAGGAAACAATATTGGTAAAAGAATTTGAGAATTATTTTTGATAAATATAATAAATGGTCCTTTACTAGGTTATGATTAACTGCCTTAAAATTCAATGTTTAAGTCAATTAATAAGAAAAATACAACTGGTGAATTGGTCTTTTGGCAAAATGCAGCATAGATGAGTTGGATTTTCTGAAAGAGTCAGACAAAAATCATAGGATCTTTCTGGAGAGAAGAACTTGGACTTCCACCACCAACAGCTGAAGATAGATAAGTATTGTTGATAATAGGAGTTTCTGAAAATCATGTTTTATAATCAATATGTGTTGTGGGTTGGATTGTGTCTTCCAAAAGGATATGTTCAAGTGCTAAACCTTGGTGTCTGTAAAAGTGGCTTTATTTGGAAATAAAATCTTTGCACATGTAAAAAAAAAAAAGTATTTAGTCTTTCCTTCTAAGAGCTCACAATGTAGTTTATATTTGAGGATCAAGAAAGACGTCCTCTCATTTGCCTGCTGGTTCACACCTCCTTTGTCTCCCTCAGTTCTTCTCTCATTTATTGTTCCTTAAAAGGCAGAAACGCTATCTCCTCTATTTGTATGTGTAAATAACTGAATATGAATCCTATATAATCTTAAATGGCTAGGATGTAGTCTTGCATGAATGAGAAAGTTAAATTAATGGCATCCATTAGTAGAAGAGACAGACTTCAGAACCGCCAATCAACTTCAAGTTATTCTAGTAGCATTGACTATTGCCATGAGAAATTCTCACACGGGAGCTGGTTTATTCTGCCAAATGTGCCTTTCTTATCCTACTTTAAAAGCCTCCTGTGAAAACCCTTCATCTTTTTGGTAAGGATTTCAATTAGGTAGAAAATCAAATGCTATTTCATACTTATAGCATGTTTAGAATAATAGAATTTTTGTTTTAGGTTTACGATAACAGTATAGGATACTGCATAAGAAACAGATTTCCATAGCCTTCGAAATAAATCCTAATGAAGGGGGTAACCCAAGATAATCTGGAGAATAATAATCAAATATAATTCAGTCTTTTCCAAATTAGCCAATATTTATGATTATTACTGTGATTACTGTGCATTAGGCACCATCTGGACTACACAAATCAACAATAAATGATTCCCAAACATCACAATTCTATACATCATTTGGGGTCCACCATACTTGAAGCCCATGCCCACTCTTTCACGTCATATACATCAGCCATTTCGACCACCCTTTCTCTGGTTCAATTCCAACAAAATAAATTCCATCAGACATTTGGAACTCAGTGAACAAAGGTCCATCATGCTTCCCCTGACCCACACAGAATTAATGACTATGATTCTGTATCCTCCTGGTCTATTCCCTAAACACTGTATTGCTATCACCTGGAGGACCCCATATCCCTTCTGCCTTCAGACTTTCATAGCAGGGGCCATTTACGACTTGTGGTTTATTTGTTTGTCTGTCTTTTTGTTTTTCCTCAGTTCCTCATACTTAGCAGTCACTCAATAAAGTTTATTAAATCTAGTGGTTAGAATAAATCATTTTCCAAATAAAAACAATCAATATTGGAGCCTTTATTTAAAGTGATTTCCCTTTTTCTTCATTCACCTTCATTCCCACCCCTTGGAACAAAAAATAATTTAAATGAGTTGAACTGATTTCAGGCTAAACTAGAAAAAATAAACTTTGGAAGAATAAAAGTGGTTAAAAGCTAAATCTGGGAAATAGTGGAGTGAAAAATATATGAGTTGCATACCTCATACTAGTATTGCCAGTAGAATATTTAATATTGACATGAAATTGATTTATTTTTAATTTTGACCTTGCTGGGTTAAACATAAATAAATATTTAGGAAATAAATAACCATAAGAATTGGAACCTTGACAAACTGGAGGCGCCCCATCCATCTGCAGTCGCTCTCCTAATCTGCATGTCAGAATCGCATTTCCAACCAATGTAAATCCTGGGAGACACTGATACCTGATGATATCACCTGTTTAAAAAAAAAAGAGCCAGGAGGAAAAGATTCAGATAAGTAACAAGGAAATAGTGAAAAGGAATTGATATCTAGATTGTAAAAGCAGTGCATTTTTTCCTTGTAGTCATTTTCAATCAATGTAAAAAATTCCATTAGTTATAAGCAGGGATAACATTCAAAATATTGAACAACCAGTGTTTAACAGGCACTGACCAATCAGAACTGAACGCAAGAGTCAACAGCTAGTCTGTGCTGGTGCATATGGGAAGGATATAAGCAATAGTCATAAGAAAATAATTTGGTTGGTATAGGTATTATATTCATTAAAAATATATCATAGTTAGAAGGCTTCCAGCTTATTGCTTTTATATGAAGATCATACTTACTGGTCACTGATGGTTTTTTAATGGATCACAACAAAAATCAATATAAGAAAAATAATTATAAAAGTTTATTACGTCAACATTATGATATTTTATTTTCTTATTCTTCAAACAGCGAAGCATTATATGGATTGAATTTCCAACTCAAATTTAAAGGAACTTTATTTATTATCAAATTAACCATAATCAAGCATTTCCAAGATATGGAAATGAAATATGTCCTCTAATACACCCCACACATCATTCATTCTATGGAGTCAGGCTTAGGACTGAACTCAAGGAAGAAAAGAGCTGGGACTATAATATCAGAAGGCAGCCGAATAATAATTTGTCAAGATCCACCAGAATGCAGTTATATAGCTCAAATTCCAACGTGTGTATGTGTGTGTGTGTGTGTGTGTGTGTGTGTGTGTGTGTGTTATTCAGGATTGAAACCCAGGGATGTTCTACATCTAAGCTACATCCCCAGTCCTATATTTTTTATTATTTTTGTATTTTGAAGCAGGGTCTCGCTTAAGTTTCTGAGGGCCTTCTTAAGTTGCTGAAGCTGACCTTGAACTGCAATTCTCCTGTCTCAGCCTCCCAAGTACTAGGATTATAGGCATGCACCACCACACCTGCCAATTGTTCTCCCTTTTTAAGAAACCTGAACAATCTCTATCAACCCAGAAGAAGAGGATCTAAAGACAAGCTGCTACTACTCATTTTGTTTAAGCAAGTAGCTCTCTAGCAGTTTATTTTCTTTGAAAGCAATTTAACAGACTTTACCTATTTCAAATTCATCATCTTCTGTCAAAATTTCAGCATTGGGTACGGGTGGTGGAGGCTGGCACACTCTTAGTTGATAGGCTGTAAAAATAGGCATTGTGTTTATTTTTTTCTGAGAAACTACATGTACTCACATATGTGAAAAAATTATGCAAGTTCTTTATAAAAATAAAAAGTGGTAGAATTCATCAAGTTTTAATTATTCCTTTATTTTAAAACTATACTAAAACTCTGAGAGAAAACAACCCATTCTGTACATGGCAACATATTTTTCTCAAGTAAAAGCTTACCATTTTACTCGTTTCTTTTTTTTTTTTTTTTTTTTTTTTTTTTTTTTTTTTTTTTTTGGTACCGGGGATTGAACCCAGGGATATTCTACCTCCAAACTAGACCCCCAGCCCTATTTTTTTATTATTTTGAAATGGGGTCTAACTAAGTTGCAGAGGGCCTCACTAAGTAGCTGAGGCTGGCCACGAACTCAGATCCTCCAGTCTCAGCCTCCCAAGTACTGGGATTACAAGCTTGTGCCACCATGCCCGACTTTACTCGTTTCTTAACCTCATCCTAGTCATGTGGTTAGTAACACCTTGATTTTTTTTTTCTTCTTGGAATGATCACAATTTGGAAATATGTATTCATGTTTGTTTACTTGCTCAATGCCTGTCTTCTCCAAGGTTCATCACAGAATCCTCTCCATGTAGCCAAGTGCCCAGTATTCAGTAACAATCCCAAACAAGTGCTTGGCGTGTACTGTATTCCAGCCAATGTTTAAGCATTTTACTTATATTCAATTAATTGATCCTCACAAAAATGTATTTTGTTATTAAATTTATGTAAATATTTCTATAATTATCTCCACTTTATAAAGAGAAAGCTATTAAAGGGAGTTAAGAATTTGCCCAAATTACACAGGTATAATGTGGTATTGCTTGGATTTGATCCTAGGTGGTTTGGCTCCAGAGCCTTATCTCAAAATGTTACATTAGTATATTTATGAGAAACCTGTTTATTGAACACCATATTTCTAATTATCTATATCACTTGAATGGGTCATCCAATTCGGTTAGTATTTGGTATGATTGAAAGGCCACCAAGTACAGGTCTCTATGAACCAAAGCACATGATTGTTAGTCCCAAGTGATATCCAAAACCACTAATACATCATTTGCCTGATGAATGACTTGTTTTATCTACTAGTCTTTCACAAATGTACTAAACACTGGTTCATTCAAGAAACATGTTTCACAATGTTATAACCTCTGAGACAAGCGTAAATGTTTTACATGTTAAATTTCACTGCTTACACTTAGAAGTTATGTGCCTCAACGTGCAAATAAAAGGAGAAGACTTCAAAGACAGAGGAACCCAAACATGATCACACAATAGTACAGGGAATAGACAGAACTGAAGTCCATATCCTTCGAGTTCAAAGCCCATGTCTTTGATATCTCCCCTATTACCAGAGTATTATGGCAATATTGAAGTGCATCAACTAGAGCAGTTAAGAAAAACTCGTGTAAAATAAAATGAACAAGATAAACTTTAAAGAATAAGATTTTTCCAGTTCTGAAGAATAATCACGGGCGTAAAAGCATTTCAGATGAAAGAAGAAACCCGTACAAAAACCTGAGCAAAGAACAAGTCACTGATGCCCCATCACCTAACAAAAAGCCATTTATAAGAGGCAAGTTGGTTAATAAACTTCCAGATTAACAAGGATGGAGAAGAGAATATTTTTCCAAAATATATACCATGAGTGATGAATCAAGAAAAGTCTGTTTTAGTTTCCTTCTAAAAATTGTTGTGTCACTTTAAACATCTTCCTTCCGGAAGATGTTAAACTGTTTATAAAAAAACTTTCTGTGCAAAGGATGTTAATTTGCAGGTTAAACACTGCTCTACATTAAAAGGGTTACCACTAGATCCTTAATCCAATAGGACTGGTGACCTTATTAAAAAAACAAGAGACACAGAGACAGATACATGGGGAAGATGGCCATGTGATTACAGTACAGAGTTTGCAGTGGTTCATCTATAAGCAAAGGAATGCCAGATTGCTGCTTAACACCAAAAGTTAGAAGGAGGCAAGGAAGCATCCTCACCTAGAGCCTTCAGGAAGGGCATGGAACTGCCAGCACATTGATTTCAGACATCACACCTTCAGAGCTATGAAATCATACATTTATACTGGTGTAAGCCACTCAGTTTGTGGTATTGTTCCAGTAGTCCCAGGAAACTAACGGACTTGTATTACTAAACTGGTCCACAGTCTGTTGCTTACGTTCTGTTTCTTTCTGACCTGACATTTCCTACAGACCAAAGAACTAGTGGTAAAAAAAAAAAAATCAAGATAGTATTTATGTGGAATCTACTGTGTGCAAAGAAAACTTCGAGACACTTCATATGCTTACTTCATTAATCACTAAAATGCTGCAACAAGATAGGTGTAAATGCATCCATGTTGCAAAAAGGGATTGTAAATTTCAGAATGGCTGAATGATTTACCTAGTTTGCACAGCCAGAATCTGAACCACGTTCTGGTTGAAAAACAAAGACATGTTTTTGCCCATTTATAGACAAACCTGAAATGGATTTTTCCCTTCATTTCACTATTATCAGTTTACAGTGGTTACAGACTGAACTTATGTTAGATGGAATGAGCTCTTTGCCTTACTTCACACTAGTCCCTCATATGAGATATCTACTATGTGCCAGCTGAACTTTCTTGGGCCTTTGTACATGATGTTAATTCTGTATCCTACACCTTAATTTCTCACAACCTTTCCTACTCTGGAAATTAGCATGATAATTTTGAGAAATTTAGTGTTTTACTACTTTGAATTATCCAATCCTTATTCTTTCATGTGTTAGTTCTTGATTCGCAAATAGCTTATGTGGAAAAGTTTTTGCAACAGAGTTCATGTAGTTGTTTATCAAATAAGTTATTATTGAGCTCCTCCTATGTGTCAGGCACCATGATAGGTGCTGGGAATGCAATGGTGAACACAGCAAACAAAATCCTGACATGTATACATTAACAGATGGTGATAAATATACTAATAAAACAATTTCATTGATGAGCAGAATTTAATCAATTGATACAAGGCATGTGTCTGTGTGTGCGCACACACACGTGCGCATGACACTTGCATGTCGAGGAAAGAAGTTTTACAGAGAACAATAACCTACACAGAGAAATCAGCAAGTGCAAAATCAGTAAAGAAGAGAAATCGACAGGTTTAAAATCAGTAAGAAGAAGGCCAGTATGGCTGGGGTGAGAAACCATTGGAGAGAGAGAGGAGTATGAGAAACAGAGGGAAGCTGGGGCTAGATAAGACAGAATTCTTTGGGCCATAGTTAAAATATTATTTATTCTGCCGGGCGTGGTGGCGCACGCTTGTAATCCCAGTACTTTGGGAGGCGGAGACCGGAGGATCCGGGTTCGCGGCCAGCCTCAGCTCTTTCTCTCGCTCTCTCTCTCCCTGTCTCTCTCTCTCTCTACTTAGTGAGGCCCTCCGCAACTTCGTGAGACCCGGTTTCAAAAAATATAGTATAAAAAATAGGGCCGGGGGTGTAGCGCGGAGGTAGAACGCCCCTGGGTTCAATCCCTGGTCCGCAAAAAAAAAAAAATGTTATTTATTTTAATCTGAGACCAACAGGAAGCCTTTAAGCCTTTGAAGAGAATTGTGTGTGGGAATAACATGATCAGATTTTTTTTCTTTTTATAAAGCCATTCTTACTAGAGTAGGACACGCACACACACACACACAGTTGAATAGGGACAAAAGTAGATGCCCAGAGACTAGAAAAGACTGTATCACAGTGGGTAAATAAACAATTGTTGATTGATTCTAAAAAACTCACTGTTCCCAAATGATTTTCACATTAAATTAAAAGTCTTGATTCTGATCTCCAAGGGACTCTAACTTTGTCTAATTAACTTTATCCCCACCTATTAACTGGCTTATATTTTTAGGTACAAATAAAGTTAGCTCCTCTCCTACACTTCAAGCTCAAGATCCATTGAAAGTCATGTCACATATCACCCACGGAGGACTACATTCTCACCCCTTAAAAAATCAAACCACATATTTTTTAATAATAACCTAAGAAAAAATAAACCTGTGTACAACCTAACACCTACTGCAGTCTCTCCTATCCCATCAACAAAGCTCTAAATGACTGACAGCTTAACATTTGGTAACACATCTAAAACTGTTTAATTTTATTTTTGTCTACCTTGCTTTTTGTAAACCTACCTTGCTATCCCTTTTAGAACTTTCACCATGAGTTAAATAAAGATGTCGTCACTGATCTTACTGCCTAAAGTCACTGCCTAGAGTCTCCCGTCACTGCTTCCCTTCTCTATTTTCCCCTGGGCAATTTTTGCAATCTGTAAGAATTATTTATTTGTTTACTGTCCATTTTCTTATTCTAGGATTTAAGCTCTGAATAAGCAGGAACTTTTGTTTGTCCTGTTAACTGCTAACTTTTCAGGGCATAATACAGTGCCTGACATGTAGCAGCATTCAATAAATATTTATTAAATATTTGCTAAATGACTGAATGCTAGAGAGATAAAAGAATGAATAGTGGTTTAGATTAGATGGACAGATATAGATAGATAGATGATAGATATAAAATATATTCTTATGATATTAATTATGGACTTGGTTCAGACTGCTTTCAAATCCTGTTTCTAACACTGACTTTTTTTTTTTTTTGTAAAGGGGATTGAACCCAGGGGCATTCTACCTCTGAATAACACCTCCAGCCCTATTTTATTTTATTTTTTTTTAAATTTTGAAACAGGGTCTCACTAAATTATGAAGGATTTTGTTAAATTGCTGAGGCTGACCAGGAACCTGTGATCCTCCTGTCTCAGCCTCCCAAGTACCGGGATTACAAGCGTGAGCACCTACACCGGGTTTAACACTGACAAATATCAAGCAGGCTATTTATCCTTTACCTCCCTTTTCTCATTTGTAAAACCATAATGATAGTAATAGTTTAATGACACCTCAGAGGTCAGTTATTAGGATCAAGTGGGTTTGTATATGGAGAGAACATAGAACAGCCTATGGCACATTGTAAGGCGTATATAAGGACAAGTGATTTTTATATCAAATTGGGATTCCATTTCTTCAAGAAATTTGATACTTACAAATTAATAAGAACAATTGATGAAAAATTATTAATTTTTACTTTTCATTGTTTCACTTCTCATTTACAAAAGGCATTATGATTTGGCAATCACTGAAATAATTATGAGTAAATTTTAGGAATGTTCTCCTTGTTGATAATCCAAAATGTAATAAGGCAATGCTCTGAAGTGATACATGTTTTTTTTTATTTTTATTTTTATTATTTTTTTATTTATTTTTATTTTTATTTTTATTTTTATTTTTATTTTTGTGGTACTGGAGATGAACCCAGGGGCATTCTACCTCTGAGCTACACCCCCAGCCCTATTTTTTATTCTTTATTTTGAAACAAGGTTTCACTAAGTAGCTGAGGCTGACCATGAACAGGATCCTCCACTCTCAGTCTCTCAAGTACTAGGATTACAAGCATGTGCCACCACGCCTGGCCAGATGTTTTATAATTGAAGGTAATAGTGGGGAATTAGGCTGTGGATGTAGCTCAGTGGTAGAGCACTTGCCTTAGCAGGTACAGAGCCCTGGGTTCAATCCCCGGCACTGAAATAAAAAATAATGGGGAAATGAGCATTGTGCAGCTCTGCCTCTCTTTCTAAAGATGTTTCTATCAAACCAGTATTGGTGAGTAATTAGTTTTAGGCACAAAGCAACCTGACCTACTATTTACTCAGCAAGAGTACTGTCTGTGTTCAAATTTGGGGTCTGCTACTTGGTGTCTGGTCTTAGACAAATTGCTGGGACTTTGAGCTTTGGTTTTCTCATCTGTAAAATGGACATAAAACTGAGACTGAGTTAAAATATTGTAAAGTGCTTGGAACAGAGCTAGACACATTGCACATCAAAGGGACAGTACCACCCCTGTTTGGCAAATATATATATTTTTATATATATATATATATATATTTTTTTTGCGGAACTGGGGATTGAACCCAGGGGCATTCTACTTCCGAACTACACCCCCAACCCTATTTTTATTCTTTATTTTGAAACAGGGTCTCACCAAGTCGCGGAGGGCCTCAGTAAGTAGCTGAGGCTGGCCGAGAACCCGGATCCTCCGGTCTCAGCCTCTCAAGTACTGGGATTACAAGCGTGCGCCACCACGCCCAGCTTGTTTGGCAAATATTAACATCAACATGACGGCTGAGATGGTGCTCTGCCCTGTACACATGTAACTTCACTCTGATGTGACCTTTCTCACAAGCATGATGGCATTCAAAACACCCATGTGACTTTCCAGAATACATCAAACTATTCTCTTTGTTCCTAGACTGATTAAACTGGATATGCTTTGAGATTGCTTAGAGTTTCTTTATTATTTTACATTGATGAACTAACACCATGATATAAAATATGAGCTTAGCAACCTATTTTATAGTTATACATCATAAATATACAGTCTATAATCTTAAAAGTATTAGCAGAGTGCTCTAGAAATCATGCTAAAATACCAATTGATAACTAATTGAATTAAGATAATATCTGATCCTATATGAAATATATGCTTTAGTTACTTTGGAAAAAATAGGCCTGGTACAAATATACCCAATATCCTATCATGGACTGCGTGAACTTGAAGTAACATTATTAAATGGGTATTCTAATCTCTTTATTCTGCGGTAAATGGGAGGGAGAAGGTGACCTTGAAAGAAAAGGAAGTAGACAAGGTCACATCCAATCACTGGCAAAACTGAAACTATTAAATAGTCTAAACTCTACCATCTAAATTTTAAATGTTATGAGCAAATATTTTAGTTCCACGCTTTTCATGGATTGTTCTATTTAGCAAGTTTTACTGTTATGACTGCTAAGAGAAAAGCGGCATAAAATAGATAGTTACCGTTTTAAAATACACCTTTGATATAAATCTGTGTTATTTTTAAAAGAATCATTTTATTTGACATGCCATTCAGCTTTAAAACACCATTTACTTTTTAACAACACGAGGACATTGTATTCTACAATGTGTCAGTATCTTTTTGAGGATGGCTATTATTTGAATAAGTGCCCTGTTTGTTCAAATGTGCATAGATATCTGGTTCCTGGTCCAACAAATTTCCTGAAATTGCTTTAGGATTTGATTCTGGCAATATTTTTTAGTTATTTTTAATTTCTTATTTTCCTTGCAATGAAACAGGCAACCCAATTCCAGAAAAGAATGCTGCATTTATCTGCTTCTATTCAACTGAGCTATTAAAGGCTGCTTCAAAAAAGACAAAACAGAACACTGGCAAATTGCCATTCCTGCTCCAAACCAAAAAAGGACAAGTACATAACCTTTCTGCCAAGTAAGGACACGGTATTCCTTACAGAAGACAAAAATAACGTTTAATGTTCACTTAGAAGCGTTAAGCTCTATATAACCTTCAGTGTATTTGAGTGGTGACCCCGATTAGTTCAAGTATGATAATCTCATGATTTGGGGAAGATTTGGGGGAAGAAGAGCATTAATAATTTCATGCTCAATTATGTGATTTTGTCAGTGTTATTTCAAGTTCTGTAAGATAAATTTAAACAGTTTCACTTGAAAACAGAATTAAGAGTATCTGAATAAAGGCTACCCATGTTCTAATGAAATGGAAAAAATAATGAATAAATTTTTCAATTTGGGGGAGAATCTACTAGTGTGTTGCCATGCATCAGATGTATATTTTTGCAATGCTAAAATTACTTACAAATAATCACTTCTGCACCATTAACATTTTATAATCACTCTGTTTTCTGCCTCTGTAGGGGAGAATATTACAAATCAAGTACAAATGCCCATCCTTGGATTTAGATGAGAGAGAGAGAAAAAAATTTTTATGAGGAATAGATCAATAAGAAGTCACTTTTGGTATTTCCCTAGAGAAGGAATAATGGAAGCCATTGGGAAACAAAGCTCTTGGTAAATTTCAGAATTATCATAGGAAAATTCCAATATGTATTGCATGAATTCGCTTCCCCATATGCAGTTAGTTAATTGTCTTAATACTGAGCATATGCAGATAGTTAATTGTCTTAATACTGAGCCCATTGAATCTGAAATCTGAAATTGTCCCAGAACTGAGCCCATTTGAATCTACATGGTTGTTAGTTCAAACATTAGTAGATAATAGAGGAAGTTAGCAGTGATAATTTGTTCTTTGTCCATCTCTATTTTCCTCTCCTAATTCACATAGGTTGGTTGACTTTTGTTGTGAAGTAATATGCTATAGCTCTCGTTAATTATCACTTTGCTGTGCATATTCTGAGTTTTTTTAAAGCAGCTCCTATCTGCTGTCAGCTTGGAGCTGACCTGGCTTTGTCTGATAGGCTATGTCTTCTGCTAAACATTCACAATTTCACCCAAAACTAATATCAGGCAAGATAACTCTTTTCCCTTGTCAGAACAAGACAAAAGCAAGATATTTTTGTAATCGTAATGAAAAATAAAACCTATAACACTGTTCAGACCATCAAAATGACCAAAATACTTCCCCCTCAGCTAATATGCATGAACACTGCTTTCATACTAATTATACAAATATACTCCATATGTGTTAGTTTGGATTTAAAACAACCCCCATAAAAACTCATGTGTTAGACAATGCAGCCAGGTTCAGAACTGGGACATGGTTGGAGAAGATGGTTCACTGGGGGAATGGCCTTGGAAACTGTACTGTCCCTGGCTCCCTTCTCTCTCTCCCTTTCTTCCTCTTTGCCTTCATGAGGTGAGAGCAGCTGTTCCCCTTTGGCCATGCCCTGAAGCACTGCTGCTGCTAAAGTTTCTGTCTTGGAGCCAGCTGTTCATAGACTGACTTATGAAACCATGAGCTCCAAGTAAACCTTTTTTCCTCTAAGTTGTGAATGTCAGGTGTTTTGGACATGGTGACAAAAAAAAAAAAAAACTGACTAAAACACCATTCCTTCTACCTTATAAAAAAGCATTAAGATAGTCAATCATAGAAACACTCCAATTTTCTGACAGCACCCAATCTAGAAGCAAACTATTTTAAATCTTTCCCCAAAATGATCTCACGAATCCTATTACAAGCCTTTCCTAAAACCATTTTGCTGAGATGCCACAGGTTCCCTCATGGTGTGTTGCTCACGCATTATAATGAATAATAAACCTGACTTTGTATAACAAAAGCTGTGTTCCTCATGGTCTTTGGTTGAAAGAGACAGATAATAAGATATATAGAAAATAAAACACCATTCCTTAGCAAGAGTGTGTGAATACAGCAAAATGCCAAAATATAGTAAGCAATTTTGACATGACTTTCTGTCACTTAAGTAACACTAAGTAGTTATTAGGTTATTTAAGTAACAAAAATGGCAGTTTTTCCTCATACCAGTTTCACCAGTTTGGTTCTTAGCTTCACTACTTCATTGTATACATACATCACTGTATGATGTCCATTCCTCTCATGCTCTCTGGATATCAAACAATAAAACCATTATGAGTTCAGCTTTCTATTTTGAAATATGAAAGGAGGCCAGGTCTTTAGGTTGTTTAGGAAAAGGAGTCATATAGTTCAAAAGCAATCATGATTTATATTTTACATAAAATCTGTCCTTCTATCTGCAGCAGTCTCTTCTGGGATATGATTTTGCAGAGTTAAATATATTTTCCCAAATATAGCATTTTTTGTAAAAGTAACATAACCTTAAAAGATCACCTAAAATATTTTCTTGAAAATAATATCATTATAATATGAATTCTTTAATATAAGATTTGCTAATTATAGAAAACAATGGACAATACAAATTACTAAATCATATTATAGTAGTCTCCTCTTATCAATGGGAGATACATTCTAAGATCCCTTTAGTGGATTTGAAACTATGGATAATACTAAACCATAAAAATACTATGCTTTTCCTATAAGTGGATACCTATCATCAAATTTAATTTATAAATTAGGCACAGGAAAACAGTAAAAAATTATAAGATAGTATAATTATAAAAATATAGTATACAACTTGTGAATTATTTAATTCTGGGACGTTCCATTTAATATTTTCTTACCGCAGTTGACCTTGGGTAACTAAAACTATGGAAAGCAAAACTGTAGATAAAGACTAATCACTGTTTTCTCACTAAGAAAATCTTCTGTGGACATATTTAATTTCCCTATTACTCTAGTAGTATAAAAATATGTACCCTGGAAAATTGATTGAAGCATCTTAAAAATGATACTTTCAGTTTTAAATTAATAAGCATATATCCCAACTATACTGTAGTCTCCAGGTTATTTTTGTTGGCATAAGTCAGACTGCAATAAAACTTTTTCTTGGCACAGTGACCATGACACATTTTGGAAACTATAAAGAAGAACATACCAAGTTGTGACAAAACTACCAATATTCTGTTGTTAATTTGTGGGTCTTGGGGAAGAAACACATTATGAAATTTGAACTCCCCAGTTATAAACTGGGAGGGGTATTTTCTAGAAAATGACATGACCCATCATCTTGCTAAAAAAGAAAACCATTTTTGCTAAAGTTTTTAAGAAAAATTAAGCTTATATAGCATCAATATATTCTATTCATGAGCTAATACTGTCTTATGATATAGCCTGTCACCTGGTAAGAGCTCAGTAAATTCAGGCCATTATCATTGTTTTTGTTTTCATTTTTCCAAAAAAAGTCATTCTTTGGAGACAGGCAGACCTACTTCTATGTCTGTCCTATTTTATTCTATCTAGCCCTTCTATTTATTAATTCTCTGGCTTTATTCAGGTTACCTTAATTTTTCATTCAGTTCTTTCATTATTAAAATGGGGGTAATAATACTTACCTTATGGAATTATTAGGAAAATTAGCAATAATAAATGGAAAGCACCTAGCACAGTGCCCATTAAATTTTCAGTAAATGGTAGCTGTCACTAGTATAGTGGCTATTATACAAAGTCACTTTCTGAAAAAAACATGCAGTTAAAATGGGTTTTGTACAATTTACTTCCAAGAGGTCATTGATTAGAACTGAGTATTGTTATTCATTATCAGCCCCATTCTGACCCTATATAAGATATCAAGAAAAGCTCTTACCTTAGGAAATTACAAATACAACAATACAGAGAGAGAGACAAAAACCATTTCTTCAAATAAAAAATAAATATAACATGTGAAGTAAGTACCTCAATCTGTCCTATTTTTTTTTGCTGCACAAAACTTTTATTTTGCAAAGCTTTTTTTAATTTTTTTTTGCAATACTGGGGGCAAAGCTTTTTTTATGAATGTTATTTTTGATCATGAAAGGCCTTATGAAGGTGATGTTTCATAAAAGGCAGATGACTGGCTAGAACTCATAATGGAAGTCAGATTAGAGAGGGAAAAAACCCACTTTTTTCCCCTCTTTTCCGTCATACTAAAAATATATCAAATGACCAATGTGACCTCACAAAATTACATGAAAAGCTTGAACTTTCAAATTTATAAAATAAACACACAATTCTGAGAAAACCGCTTTTGACTTATAGGGCAGAGCATAACAAAAGAAGCTATTAAATCAATGGGAGCATTTAAAGAAAACTAGGTGGAAAAGTAAACCATTCCAAGTTTAGATATACTCCATCACTTGAAAATAAGTGCTAAAAAATGAGTTATCTACATGGTTTACCTATCTAAAAACCAAACGAACTGACCAATATTTTACTTATGAGAGTTCTTTCTAGGGACTCGGAAATAAAAGTCAGTGAATTTTATAATACAATAGCTTTAAATTTGATTTAATGTAAGCCTCATTTGTTCTAGAAAGGGTGAATCAGGATGAAAGCACTACTTTAGGAAAATCATCCTATTAGGGTGAGAGGAAATTAAGGTATTCATCAACTCTTAACATGAACCTTGACTACCTCCCAATATTTCTAGGTTAGTTGAAGGTCTGGGTAAAATCCTAGAGAAGTTGATTTAAGAATTAGGCTTCAGTCCGGGCGTGGTGGCGCATGCTTGTAATCCCAGTACTTTGGGAGGCAAAGACCGGAGGATCCGGGTTCCCGGCTAGCCTCAGCTCTCTGTCTTGGTCTCTCTCTCTCTCCCTGTCTCTCTCTCTCTCTCTCTCTCTCTCTCTCTCTCTCTCTCTCTCTACTTAGTGAGGCCCTCCACAACTTCGTGAGACCCGGTTTCAAAATAAAGTATAAAAAACAGGGCCGGGGGTGTAGCGCGGAGGTAGAACGCCCCTGGGTTCAATCCCCAGTACCGCAAAAAAAAAGAATTAGGCTTCAGTAGTCTCTGGCATTTGTGCCTTATTATAAAATTAAAAATATGGCTTGGCATGGTGGTACACGCCTGTAATCCCAGTATTTAGGAGGCTGAGACAGGAGGATTACAGGTCAAAGCCAGCCTTAGCAATTAAGACAGGCTCTCAACAACTTAGCTAGACCCTGTTTCCAAATTAAAAACACAAAATAGGGCTGGGGTGTAGCTCAGAGGTAGAACCCTGGGTTCAATTCCTAGCACCACAAAAACATAAAAATAGAGTATAAATATGAATAAAAACAAATGCACCATTAGAAAAATCTAAAATGCGAGACAAGATATGATACCAAAACATTTACTGAACATCTATTCTGCCAGGCCCTATGATAACTGGACTATCTATTGTCTCCAATCTCATAGCATCTCTTCAACAAAATGCTGATAATAGTGCCAATGATAGTACTTTTTGGGTTGAGCTATACAAAATTACTAATACTCAGCATTATTTGACCAAAAATTTCACATGGTTTACATATGACATTAATTGGAGTAAATTCTATTCATCTAATATCTCCATGTTATCCTCTCTGCTGTCCTATCATGTATCTTGGATGAAAAATGTGGAGACCAAAGAATAATTTGTCCAAGGTGAACTAGAAAAGAGAATGCTAAACAAACATTTGGTCAAGTTTATTCTGAGGCTATTCTTTTTCTGTTAAACATAACTCAAAACCAAGTTGCAAAAGTCAAATCAAACATATTTTAGAATGGTAATATGTGTGTGCACATTCACATATGTGCCTATGTAAATCCACACTCATATTTTGTGTGTATGTATGCATACATTCTGTCATCCACATATTTTCTATATGCACACACACATATGCTGACATCCTTTCCTCCAGTATTTTCCCTTTGAAATGCCTCCTAAATTTTGTAAGAATTTTACACTCCCTATAAAGTTATCTTATGGATATTTATAGTCCATCAATGAATAGTCTCTTCTTTATGACTTGCTTAGGGAAAAAAACAAAATGATAAAAATTTAGGCAGAGATCCATGAAGACAAAAAATATATACAATACAATTCAGTAACGAATTCATCTTTTGATCCTAATGATTATTTACTGGTTCCAGAATTCTGATTATCTATGAAACAACAATGCTATTGTTGAAACCTTAGGCTATCTCTACATACTGCCAGCCTTGATGATTAATTCATCAGAAAAGAAAACTGAGTTGTTAAAGAGGTAAGCAACCCTGAAAAAGGTGTCTAACTGAATACTCACTTTCAAATTGGCTGTGCTGTAGTATGATCCAGGTCTGAAGGCTGTGAGTCAATATGGGGACTAATCTGATACCATCTAACTGGCTGATAAATACTGAGATTAGGTAACTTAATTTTTTTTGTATGTGTGGTACTAGATATTGAACCTCGGGGTATTCTACCTCTGAGCTATACCCCAACCCTATTTTATTTTTTTATTTTGAAATAGGGTCTCAATAAGTTGTTGAAGGCCTCACTATGTTGCTGAGGTTGGCCTCAAACCTGTGATCCTCCTGTCTCATCCTCCCAAGTACTAGAGATTACAGGTGTGCACCACCATGCCCAGCAGCAACTCAAATATTTTATAGTTAATTCTCTATTACTATACCCAATGTGTTTTAAATGCCTTTAGATATAAGCATATTTGATATTTTTAATATAAGTTTTAAGTATCAAGTGTTTCATTATTTTTAAAAGATCAAGTTGGGCACTAATGTAATGCACACAGCACATATCCATCTTCAAGTTTACACATAATTTTTGCAAATTTAATTTTGTAGATTATTGGTTTTTTTAATTACTCATGGCATTAGTATGACAACATTACATGAGATAGAATGTGTTCTATGGAACTATGGTCATAACACATAAAAGGGTGTAATCATTATAAATGAATGTTGTTTTTGTTTATAATGGAGTATGATGAATTTGGAATAAAAGAAAATAAACACCTCTATGAAATCCTCTGAATGTCCTTTCAAAAAGTTAATGCTATGAAGATAGGACCAAGAACAGTTTTAAATAAAGATATAAAATTGAGACTCCATAAATTATTCCACAGGAATAAAAGCTATGAACTTAATGGTCTGGAATTGTCTGTTAAAACTGTAAGATTCTAGAACAGATACAGTTTTGAAACAAGAGTATAAATGAATGAGTAATGTGATCCACGGCAGAAAAGATATTGGATGCTAATTTTAGAAAGACTCACAGCAGGTTGAATACATTAAACATTTTGCACAGAAAAAAATCTATTGATGTTTCCAAATTACACGCAATAAAATATGAACAGCTGGTTCTCTTTTATTGGTTTCCATGCAAAAAAATGATTATTTTCCACTGGGTAATTACGGGCTGATTTACTGCCTATATCCATTCGCTCACATTTTAATCTCCCTAAATACTTAGAAGAGGCCATCCTTTGCAAATAAATGTATTTGAAATGCTAAAGTTACAGTGATGATCAATGTGTCAAATTTTAATACCCTTTCAATCATTGGTTAAATATATATCTTACATTCCATTTTTCTAGGACAATTTAAATAGCACCAAATGAAATGCAAACAGATAATACGAACCATGATAACTGAGCACAAAGAAGCCACTTGTTGTGAAATCACTGTGGAATTTGATTAGAATCTGATTTGAAGTGCTGTAGACTGACTCCAAAGCAGTATTGCCACTGAACTGGCCTATCTGAGGTGAGTTCTGGTCAGGTCCGTCCCTATCAGACAGAAGGATGGGGGCGGGGAGAGATTGGGATTAGTATTTGAAGACATTTGCACCACATTTAGTGACAGTATTGTATATACTTCTATTATTACATTAATAATAAAGATGCAGCCAGAAAAATAACCAGTGAGTAACAAATCCTATTGGTGTATTTTATGACAGTATAGTTGATGACATATCTTAAATTGTAAAGTATGAAAATAGATCACATGTTTTACCTAAATGAAATGCACCCCTATTCATTATAATCAATACACTGTCATTGATTTTCGACCAAACTCATATTCTCTTACATGCTTCAGGTTCAACCACCCTTTATTTTTTTCCACAACAATCTTGAGAATCATAGACTATTAGAGTTAGGACTTTTAGAATTTATACAATAGCCTGTGATTAATTCAGAAATATTCTTTATATATTTACATAAAGATGTTTTAACTGATAGGATAATAATTAAGTTATACTGTTTTATAATTATTATGATGGAAATTCAATATATTATTAAATAATTATGATTTGAATATAGGCTCTTAAATTTCACCAGTTGTTTTTAAATAGAGAATCTCCTTTACCTTACTCTGTTAATTGCCTGTTTTAGCTCATTAGTTTAATGATAACTTTAAATCTTTTTTTCATCCGTGAAGCTTTTGTTCTACAACGTTTAGCTACTTCGTGGGGTAAATAAGCCAAAGTCTATTTCTTTTGTTTGTTTCATTCTGAAAAGCATACACGGTCACCCTCAGTTACTCAAACCAATTTAAATAGCAGATGTCAATTTACAACAGAGGATTGTGGTACATTTTCATTCCTACCTTATTTCACTCTTACATATAGATGAATCAATCAGTAACAATATTCCTAGCTTACCATACAGTAATGAAATCATAGATTGGTTCTGTTTGAAGGACAGTAAAATTGATGTAGATTCCGTTCCCAGGGGGTACTCTTACAAGCCAAAAACAATCTTGAAAGTTTGGATATTCATCAGGATACCCAGGAGAATAGATGGTGCCATTCATTGCAGTTATATTCCCACCACAGAGAGCTATGGAAAAAGATGTAAAACAAAATATTAAAAATAATAATAATAAGCTGACAATAGAGAAAAAAGCAAAAGCAAGCATGCCATACCTCTCAAAGTGTATGAAATATGTCTGTTGTTTTACCTCTTTTGAGGTATACAAAATGAAGTTGGCAAAAAATACACAAAATATAGCCCAACTTTTATTTGTTTTTCCATGTGAAGTATGCTACATATTTATTATCATTAATGATCACTAGCTTGGTAAACTACATTGTCTTCTCTTTTTTCAAATACTTTATGCCAATGCAAACACTCTATTTTTTGTAAATCTCCTATCATGTGTACATACAATGTCTTATAAGAGGTTCAAGGTCTTTGATTTAAAATTTTTATGGAAGAGACTCAAATTTGGTTAGCAATATCTAGATTATTGGATTATAATGATGACTTTTAGATACAAACACATGCACTTCCAGACACAACTAAGAGAAGCTCTAAAGTGTCATTTTGTATTCATTTTGTATGGGAAAGGCTAGGATTCCTGCTAACATTGGTAAAAGCAGCTATTCATTATGGGGCTTTAGGTTTGAGTTTTTCCTTTAATAATTCTTCAACTGAAAGACAGACTCTATAGCCAGCATGCTATTGGAAGACAAGGAGGAATGACAAGAATTACTAGACACACATGGTATCACCTAAAAGATAGCTTCGGTGTAGAAGCATACCTTCACACCTTGGAAGTGGATGATTCCAGTTACGACTGACTCCGTGGAGGCATGTGAGAGCTGAGTTTCCAATCAGTGTGTATCCTGGGAAACATTCAAAGGAAATGGTTTGCCCCACAGTAAAATCGTTGCCAATGACGAAACCATTTCGAAACGGGCGTGGGTCAGGACAGCTTTGCAACTGATAGGCTAGAAAAAAAGAAAGACATTTTCCTTTTTGAATTTCAGAAGCCATAGATGAGTACTATTTCCAACTTAGAAATAGATGTAATGCTGCTTTTCATTAGTTATAAATAGCAATTCAGGTTCATGATAAATGCTGTTAATGACAGTGTGATATGAATTTCTTCTCATGTCTACAATTTTCTTATCTAAATATGTTAGTACAATTCATAAAAAATGAATCAGTTTCTTCACCCACTTGTGCAATCTATCTAAATTATAAACCTGAATGGAAATGTAAACTCCTCTTACAGCCACAATTTTAATCAAACATATTATGATTCCCTTAAATAGAATGCAACTGCATCTTGGTTCTGTCACATGTAAATAGTATAAAATCAGTATATATATATAAGCCTAATCCAGAGCCTTTTTGAATTTTTTACAATAATTTTTCTCTGAAAGAAACAAATTAGAATAGCCATCTGTTGAGTTGCTCCAAAGAAGTTATTTAGTATAATTAAATACTAGGAAAAATATTTCCTTCTAATAGAAAATAAACTTTGTATTTCAATTATTATGATATTTTTGGCACTACAGTATAACTGTTTAATTTGTTCATACTCCTCTTGTTTTATATTTTGCATGAGATCAAAGTTCCTGTTTGTTTGTTTATCTGTATTCCAAAGCCTTATCCCATTGACTTTCATGTAATAGATACTTAATAAACATTGCTGAATGAATCTTCAACTTGTGACCAGGTATATACTCATATGACATAAGTATTTGGAACATTATTATTAAGAAGCTCAAAATTATATTCTAATTAATAAAATTCAAGTTGTAGATAATCAGACTATTTTGCTACAGACCATTAAAATTCTATAGTCCTTGAATAAAAATGTATTTGAAGTTGAGTAAATTACCCCCTGTTTATTAAAATATAGCTGCAATTTAGAGATTTTAGAATGAACACATTCTTTTAAAATAGTAATTGCTTTTATTCTTAATAATATTCCACATACAAAAATATGTCAAACTCAACGGAGTTCTCACTCTAAGTAAAGGCAAATGTATATCAATAGGAGTTTGCATATATTATTCCATTAGATAAAACCTTTCAATTTAAATTCACATTTAAAAATAAATTTTAATAGGAAAGAACTCACAATGATCCTGTGAAACTCTATTCAAACGTTCTAGTTTCTGTTTTTTTTTGTTTAATAAGGAAGTGTAGAAACAATTTTTAGTAGAAAATCGATTTTAAATGTTCAAGAGAAGAGTTCCCACTCTAACATTATACACAACATAGAACTTAAACTAATAATGTTTCTAGTAATAGCACTAATTTTGCAACCAAGTTTTTCAGTACAAGTGCACATTTAATTATATACTATGCAATTTTCTAAAAAGCAGAAATATCTTAAAGCCCAAACATGAAATCAATCCAAAAATAATATTGACTCTATGAATCAATATAAATTCACCAATTTCTTAAAATGCCATTAATTCAATTATATCAATTATATAAAGAAAATAGTTTTAAAATTCAACATGATTCATAAGTGATATCTAGTCATCATTGACATACTTTATGGTTTATGTCAATAATGTTAATGTTGGTAACAATACAAAAGTCTTCTATACTTTTATGATGTCAATAATGAGTTGATTTCGAGAAGAAACTAACTGAAAAATGCAGAGTAAATAAAGTTTAAATTCTGGTTTCATATACTCAAGAAAGATTGAGTGGCAGAGGGAATAATGAGGGTAGGAAAAAGAGGAGGAAGCCAGGAAGAGGGCTAAGAGCAAAGAGCTTAGCATAAGGCTGTCTACACCTCTAGGGTTCTGAGCCTTTTAGCAGCAAAATAAAAAAATAAATAATTAAAAATAAAAGTGAACATAGAGAAATTTGGTCACTCAAATGTTTTTGAAATAATTAATTTCCTTGGGAGTATGGATTATTTTGTATTGAGAAGAGTTAGAGATGACTCCTATGTTTAGGAAAAGATTCAGTATTGCTATTGTCCATCAATGCACAATACAAAGGTCCCTCTTCTTGGGGAGCTCACATCCCAAAGTATCACATACTCATGAATTCCTTGAGTCATTAGGCACAGGTTCAACAAAATTTCAAGTTATTTTGATTAATTTCAGCTATTAAAACTTCACTGTGTAAAATCTCATCATAATTTCAAATATTCAATTTTAACAGAACTCAGACTCTTAATATCATAATAAAAATAGCTAAAATGACCTGAATAATTACTAATGATATACATCATAGTATAGCCCTTACATGCATTTTATCCTATAAAATTCCACACCACTTATCTGGAAGGAACTATGATTGACTCCATTATGAAAATGAGGAAACAGGGGACAAGCTCGGGCCACATTAGATTGAATAGGGACAATCAGCAGTGGAGCCTAGCTCAACCTCAGTCCAAAGCCTGTGTTCAGAAGGGACAAAAATTTTTCACATGATCATGCAGCAGTTTTATATGAGAGATAGGCCTAATATAATATAATGATTATCAAAGTATTTAATTTATAGTCTCAGGACACTAGAACAAAATCAAGTAAGGCATATTATTTAATAAAGTAATGGAAAATACTTTAACATAATCATTAACAGTACAGAATATTTTTTCAATATATTCAATTTGATAAGAAAATGAAGAGAAATCTTTGATATAGAGTTTGCCTTGCCTTGCTTAACTTTATTGTGTATCAACTTAAGACTAATTCAATCTTCTTTTCATAGTTAGGATTTTCTAAGATCTCAGAAAGACATTATTTTCCCTGCTGCCTGAGAGCTGCATGGTTTAAAAAGTCTTCTTCATTGAAGCTTGCTTGTCTTAATTTCCTTTCTCTTCTGAGACCAAATATAGAAAAATACTTATATTTAGTTAAAGGTTTCTAATAACGAAGGAAGGTTAAATCAGCTTTCCCTTTTTCCCATTCCTCTCACCTTGATATACAATGTGAAACCCCTGTTTATTTTGTGAATAGTCACTGTGAAAATACAAACTGGTTTCATGGGTTGTACTAAATAGAGAGGACGGTATCTGAGGACCACTGAGCCGGCCAATGACACTACTAGTTTCTGAGGATCCACTTCTTACTTCCAAGTAATCGTGTATGGTTTCTGTAGAAAAATTTACAAACTGGAGATGTACACCTAAAGAAGAAAAAATAGATAATGCTTCTTAATTGCTTATCAAATTAAACACACGCATCTACACACACACACACAGGCACATACACAATTATGTCAATGTACTTAGATCTGTTTCTATTTCAGTCTGGAGTAGACTCTTAAGATCTGGGCCATGGGTCTGGTGTCTAACTAGGACAATTGGCTTTGCTAAGGTTCTTCAATGAGCATCTACTCATTTTCTCATCTTCTTAGATTTAATGAACAAATCTACCCTCACTCTAGCACTTCTTTGTATGCGTATACAGACTCATGGGATTTGAAAATGCTGTAAGGTAATAGATTAGTGATATAAAGGTGAGAAAAAATTATTACATGCACCACATATAATGTAATATATCCAAAACACTGGGAATTTTATCATTAGAATGAGAAAGGCATTGTATCTAAATGCATATTTAAATGTAACATTAGAAAATTTGTACTACTAAGCCGGGCGTGGTGGTGCACGCTTGTAATCCCAGTACTTTGGGAGGTGGAGACCGGAGGATCCGGGTTCGCGGCCAGCCTCAGCTCTCTCTCTCTCTACCTAGTGAGGCCCTCTGCAACTTCGTGAGACCTGGCTTCAAAATAAAGTATTAAAAATAGGGCCGGGGGTGTAGTGCGGAGGTAAAACGCCCCTGGGTTCAATCCCCAGTACCGCAAAAAAAAGAAAAAGAAAATTTATACTACTTTCATGTGCAAAATTTGACTTATTTATAAAGGAAATTAGGCAAGCTCAACAGAGCACCAGAAAATAATTTATCGATGCACTGCTTGCACGTGGTACTAACAAAAGAGTTTTAAAAACAATTATGCATGAAATTTATGTTGAATTTATCATTGCTGAACATATCTAACTCAAGCTATTTCCATATATACCTACCATATATTCTAACAATTCCACACTGAGATATAGTCAAAGAAAATAAAATTAGTATGTTAAAGGGATATCTGTGTTCCCATATTCACTGCAGCATTATTCACAAGAGCCAATATAGGGGATCAATATAAGTATCTATCAATGGAATAATTGACAAAGAAATATAACATATTTTCATTTCCTATAACATCTTACATATATATATATATATATATATATAAAATGGAATACTATTCAAACTTAAATAAGAAAGGAAATCTTTCCATTTATGACATTAACAAACCTGTAGGACATTAATGTTAATGAGATAAACTACGAAGGACAAATACCACATGATATCACTTTTATGTGGAATCTAAAAGAGGTGAACTCATGGAAGCAGATATTAGAATGCTGTTATCAGGGGGTGAGGGAAGAGGTAGGTATTGGGATACACTGGTCAAGGGCACAAAATTTCAGTTAGGAAGACTAAGTTCAAGAGATCTATTTAAAACACAATAGCTATATATAGTTACTAGCAATTTTTTTTTTTTTGCAGTACCGGGGATTGAACACAGGGGCGTTCTACCTCTGCGCTACGCCCCCGGCCCTATTTTTTATACTTTATTTTGAAAC